>VDFB02129027.1:0-28985 GCA_007258455.2 Sequoia sempervirens
TTAGTTGGTGGAATTTTGTATGATATGATCACCACTAGACCAAACATTGCTCAAGCAATGAGAGTCCTAAGTATGTATATCTATCTATGATGGACAAGGGTCATTGGATTGCAGTATAGAGTCTTTAGAGGTAATAAAGAGCACTTGTACCTAATTTGTATTGACAGTACAAGTCAGTTGTACCTAATTTGTACGGTAGTACAAGTCACTTGTACACAATTTGTATTGGTGTTAGGGTAGGCTTTATGTAAGATGTAGATATACAAGGACTTGTGGATGTAGATTGAGCATGATATGCAGACAATAGGAGGTCCACTAAGGGGTATGTGTTTAGTCTATTTGAAGATGTGATTAATTGGATGCGTGAGCGATAGGCTATGGCAGTTAGTCGAGCCTATTTTGGAGGAGATTTGACTTCAATGATTGTGTTTGGATATCAGGTTGAAGCATGATACAAGGGTGATTCTATGTGATAGTCATTGTGTCATTAGCTTGGGGACCTTATCTTTCATGTTTGGATATGATGGAGGATAAAAGAGTTATAGTCAAGATGGTGGACATCTTGGTGGATGTTGTAGATGTTTGGTGAAGCCCATGAACATAGAGAAGTTCAATTGATGCAATATGACTATGGGCATTTCAGCCCTTAGCAATTAGCTCAATTTTTGTTGGTTTTCCTATTCTCTTGCAAGGTATACAAGTAGGAGAATGTTAGGATTAGATGTGGTGCACCTTGAGATTCCTAATGTTTATATTTATTATTTATTTTGTATTTTAATGTGCCCATTTCGAATATGGGCATCTATTTGAGGTGGCAAAGTTTGCCACTTGTAAAATGTAATATGACGTGTTGTAAGAGCATCTATGTCATGTAAGACATGTAAGTATGTCATTTAAGATGTTTAAACATCTTTGACATAGTATGATGCATAAAAGATTCTATGACAAATTAGAGCATGTAAGAGGGAGTTACAAGGTGGAATAGAAAATTCATGAGAGACATTTGACCAACTTATGACGCACAAAAGCATGTAAGAGGGAGTTACAAAGTGGACTAGAAATGTCATGAGAGACTTTTGATCAACTTATGACACGTAAGGGCATCTTGTAAGGAGGTGGAAGAGTCTAAAAATGGAGTTCCCACGTTTGGTGGAGGAATCTACGACATGAGGGAGTTACACGTTATTCCTAGAATGTTGGGTCATGATGATTTGGGTGTTGGAATTTGTGCCATGAGTTATGATGCCACTTTGGCTTCATGGATTACATGGTATCATAAACCATTTATGGTTTCTAGGTTTGGACTTGCCTATATAATAGATCCCTAGGTTGGTGGTTTAGAAGATACACATGTATTTGCAAGGGCTAAGCTATCAGATTGACTCCAGAAGCCAGTAGTTGCACATGCCAAGAGCATTAATTAGCTTTTGTACTATCTGTGCTTCCTACAACACGTCAAATGTTAATTGCATTTATGTGTTCTAAGTATTGACACTTCATATTTAGCTTTGATACCATCATAAAGTGATCTCTATGGATCTTATTTTATTGTTTTGATTGATACTGAAAGCATGCTGTAATATTTTTGTTTTTCTGTGATTTTTTAAAGATTTCAGTATTCTTGTAATCAGAGGGCAACTTTATTGAAATAGACCAAGTTAATTTTTTTTTGTGATAATGTTCAGAAGGACATTAACTAGATTTGGATTCAAGTAACATGGTTCTGTGTAAGGCATGCGTTTTCATTTTAGAGGAAAGTGAAAATCATGCATTGGCAAGAATTAAAAGATAATGTGCATAACAGTGATTGAAATGTTTTTATTTACTGGTTCATAGCACCTTTTTGCTTCTGTTGAGGAACTGATATACTACTTTATTTGGAGCATACATTAGAAAAGATTCATGTCAGATTGATTTTAGTTATCTTGTTCTTGTATTGTTTTAAT
The DNA here is from genome assembly GCA_007258455.2 of Sequoia sempervirens. Classification (NCBI taxonomy): domain Eukaryota; kingdom Viridiplantae; phylum Streptophyta; class Pinopsida; order Cupressales; family Cupressaceae; genus Sequoia; species Sequoia sempervirens. The sequence continues at coordinate 1,947 of VDFB02129027.1, forward strand.
TTTCTTTTACATCAAATATATCTTTGGATAAGGTGAGTTTAGTTCATTATATAGAATCTTTGTGTAGGAAGGCGAGCTAAAGTCCTTTGTGGCTGATGTGGTGCTTTATACATCATCAGTATCAGATCATGCAAATCCATTAGCAATGATAGTACTTGCTGTAAGTTGCAATCACCCTGTCGTATTTGGTAAAATGTGCTTTAATCTTTGGATAAAGAATTCTGCCAATATGTAAATCAAGGAAGCCTTTTGCCTATGCATGTAAAATTTATGCAAAACTAAATTATCAGTGCTCTTGAGATATTTAACAACTTACAACAAGTGCTCTTGCAGGACCCACGAGCAAATATTAGAGGCATTCTTGAAAGCCTTGGTATTTTTCCACTTCCAACTTTTTGTTTTACTGTTCTATATTTGTTTATCTGAATGAATGTTGAGGTTTTTAATATTCTCTAGCAAGTTTGTGCTTGATGAACAATAATGAAATTCTTTGTTTTGCAAGTCTAATGCTGTAGGCAAAAAGTGAACATCCTTTTCTAATACAATCATTAATTCAAATGGTGTATGTTAATCAAGATTTATAGAATAGTGATTTGTAAAAAGACATATCTTAATAAATGGAACCTTGATGTACTTTCACAAACATTATTGAGTAATAAGTTTTCCATTTTTACTTTATTAGACATGAGCTTTTGATTTATTGCCTTAGAAAGATTCACAAAACGTGTATGCTTCAACACTTGAGCTTATATGAATTACTCTTTTGTGGGAGAAGAGCCCTTCTACTATCTTTAGAGAAGGAAGCACGGTCTCTCATGCCATACTGGAAATACAAGAACTCAACCTGCTTAAAAAAAACAGTAGATTATATCTATACAAGGAATCACTATAAATACAAATCAAATGTTATGTGACTATATTTAAAAGAAGAGAAAACAAAATAATAACATTACATCAGTAAGCTCCTCTCATATGCTCCTAAATAAGCTCCTCTTATAGAGATTATCTGATAAAATGTCTCCTCACACTTACATATGCATTTTCTCTCTCATCCTCTACGTTCTATTTCACTTCCACCTTATGTACTCTAAAAGAGTGGAAACTCTTATTCATAGAAGTCTAAGCTTACCTAAAATAATACTATTGGCCATATTACACTACCCTTATTCTAATTGATCAGATTAAAGGTTTAACTCTGACTGACTTGTACATCGTACTTTCTCTAATTTCTTAATTAATAAAAATAGGAAAATAACTGATAATACTTAGGATAAACTAACTACCTAATTAAGTTAAATGGCATGCATATGATCACACCAACATCCTAACTACATAATTTTAAGTAAAATGGTGTGCACATGATTACACAAATATCCCCCATATGTGCAATTTAGGGAGTGTTTTACAAAAAATAATGCTAAAACCTCACAATGGGTCTCGTGCATAATAATCTCATTGAAGAAGGGAGGACTTTGAACCCTGCTCATCTGCCCTCTCCATCTCCTTCCAACCAAGGACTTCCTTTCCCATAACAATACTTGAAAATGAATATATCAAGGGTTTAATGAAGATGCTAGAATAAGTGTTGCTACTCCTTTAGGGGTCGAGAAAGATGAATTGATGCACTGAATAGCTGTGAGCTGATGAAGATGGACAAATACTGGATATCAAAGAAGGTCCAGGTGTATTCAATAAAATTACTTCCTGTAGGAGGAAATATAGCAAGATGTGTATACTTGAAAATCTTCCTAGTTCGAAACAGTATATAAAGGAAGCAACCTAAAAGTATGTAGAACTGGTTCAATGCTCTGTATGTGTGAAATAATCCCATTCATTTTTTGCAATTTCCATTACAATTTACCGATTAAGAGTTAATATCAATCAAAACCAACTGAAAGAGAGGCCCTTCACTTTCTGATCACAAAAGATAATGTAGGTGAGAATTTGAGGAAGAACCTCTGAACAAAGGAGTTGGGTGCTATCAAAACTGAAATAGAAATGGAACAATGTTGCAGGCAACCTGGCTGACCATTTTGAAAAATACGTACGAAGTAAAGTGGAGGTGGATAACCGACCATGAAGCTCAAACCTTGTGAAGACAAAAGCGCTTCCCATTCTAAATCTACGAAAGTAAACCTCAATACTTATTGATGGGGTGAACTAAAATTATAAAAGCTGAGAATAAATAAGCTGGTCAGTACTACTAGGCAAAGCATTATACCGCCTTGTGGGAGATTTGTTGTTATTAATTTCTAAATATATCTAGTACAATGTTTTACAAATATTCTAAAAACACCACGCAAATATGGTGAGGAACATCAAAGAAATATTATAAAACGATATTCTTGTTTACCAAATATAGTCAGGCTGACACAAACCAGCGACTATGGAGTATCATCCAGGTATCAGGAAATCCAGGCAACAAAAGTCAGGAATTAAGAACTGAAGCGAAAAGACAAAGGCTAGGTGCTGGTTCAAATCTTGCTAGAAATACACCTCCAGGCGCTGGAGTAGAGACACGTTCCCCAGGATGGCTTACCTGGTCACTGGGAATGCCAGGAGGGGGTGGGCAATCCTAAAATAAATTCAAAATTTCCCTACTTGAGAGGCCATGCTTGGGACAAGGAACATGAAATTAGCCAATGATACCGGAGGCCGATAAAGAATCTGGTAGGCTATGAATGAAAATTCTCCGGAAACATGGCAGACAACAACTACAAAACTGAAAAATAACATCAAAATATTCAACGATGGAGCTCAATCTGCAATCTTTGGATGAGAAGCAGTCTCAATTCAGCTAGGTGTTGTCTTTCAAACACAAAATTGATAATTTGCTAGGAGGTATGCGTTCCTCGAAGCCAAGGGTCTTAAATCATTTCAGCAGCACTTCGTCGTCAATAGTAATGGATGCCAAATGCTGGAGCAAAGACCTGTATTTATAGCACTTTTGAGGAGACTCTTCGAAATCCTCTTTTCCCTCCAAGAATGGACGCCCCAAAGATATTTGAATAATATTTTCAAATTAAACATCATTTCTCCCATCTCCCTAGGCGTCCCACACTTAGGCAAATAAAATTATATTTTAAAATCATTAAAATACTCCAAGTGTGGCGTCCACCCTCAAGGCCCACCTTTTAAAACAACTTAAGTCATTAATCTAAGCCATGGGGCCGAAAATGAATTTAATTTTTAAAATGACTTAAGAAAATCAATTTGCCACAAATAATCCCCAAAGTGCTGAAAGCCAAATTACCAAAACTGCTTTGCCCGAAATGGAAATTGCACTGGACTGCTGAACTATTGCCAATCGGAGCACTGTGAAAAATAGAACTTACTAAAAATAGGATATTGCTAAAAATAGTAAGTTGTTCCAAACTCATTTTAACCATATTTCGAGTAGCCATCGAAACTTACTAAAAATAGTTAAGTCCAGAAAAGTTGCCTGCTTCAGATGCATGTCATACCATTGCGAAGCTTTTGGAAAACCCAGAAAGAATCCAGAATCCAAATCACAAAACTCCCAACATGCAAACCCTTGAAAACACGAAAAACCTCCAAACAGCTGGAAACCCTAATTTTACCTCCGATGAGCCTACGGGCACCCAGAATAGGCTGATGGGCAACAAAACTGCTCACTGTTGAGACGGGGACATTACAATGTGGTAGTGTAAATATCTTGAATACAAGTTGTGGAAATGTCAACATTAAGAAGAAACTAGTAATTGGGGATGGAACATCCAAGAGAGGAATGTCCATCACAATAGGATAGCTATCAACAGATACCATCAATTTATCTAAAATGAGTTTCTTCACAAGATGATGTTATAGGGTGGTAAGGAACCATTAATACCTGTTAACCCTAGGTTATTTTGTTAGCCATGTATTGAGTTGTAATTAATTGTTTATCTTGAGAGGCTGAACTGCTAGAAAGGGCATCAGAAGATACATTGTAAAATCAATTTGTAGTTTTGAAGATGCTTTGTTTGATTGTTTTTGTTAAGTTGAAGGTGAAATGGCTGCAAATACTAGTAATATTCTGTAATGTTCCACCCCATTCTGCTGTTTGTTTTTTTTGTTTTGTGCTGACTGATTTTTTTTGTGTTTTGCTTGCCAAGAAATGCAAATAAAGCAAATAGCTAAAACTAACTAGTTTACAAAAAAAATGCATAAACCAATTACAACCCAGATCAGTATTTTGCATTAAAAACTCAATAGAAGCATACCCATTTGCTGCTATGAAAAGTTGTAGGTCTGATTATACAAAACCAGCAAGCTGGTGCATACAAATTCGCCCACAAATCACCAAACCCACACTTCTCCCTTGTGAAACTAATGTGCAGCAATGTCTTCACCCTAGATGACTCCAATGGGAGTGATAGCAATCCCAATCCTAGGCGTTTAGCCTAGAAAATCCACACGCCCCTCTCTTGGCAGGTACAACCCTTGTTGAAGTGGTATGGCCAGCCTCGGCTCTCTAAATAATCTTTTTCTCCTTCAAAAACTCTGCCAATATCTTCTCTAATTCACTGTCAATTCTTCTCCGCAAACCCTTCAACAATTCTCTTGAATAAAGGCTGCAAATTGATCAATTCAGTCACATAAAATATTCGATGCATTAAACAGAGGAATGAAAGTTCCTTATATAGATTTACAAGAGACGATGTTTCTAAAAGAAACGATCGTAGACTAAAGACAAATTTAGAAACTATCTAAACCAACTAAAGACGACTAAGATGACCATTAATATTACATTATTTAATATATTTAATACCCTCCCTTAATGGTCATCACTCTAACTACCCACAGAAACAAAGAACGTTCTGCCACAAAAGACAAGAGCCTGCCACTGACTCTGCCACTTGAGATGAGTCTACCACTAACTCTCTCAGAAACTGCAGAACTTTTGAAAACAACTAGAACTGATCAGAAAACATCCAACCTGATGTTGGGTAACAAAGTTGTCCCTCCCTGTAGCTAGAGACTTAACAAAAAAAAAAAAACTATACGATTTGAGGAAAAATCGGCAAACCCTCAAACTGCGAGATGAGCATGGCTGACTCCAGAGCCAATTTATGAAATATCCACCGATTTTGAGACAAAATCGCAAAACCCTGACGCTGAAGTTTACAAAGCATCGTTTTTTCGGAAAAAACAATAAAAACCCACAAAGGAATCCAAGTAGCTGGCACGGAATCCGAAACACGGATCAGCATACAAAAACATCGTTTTTAAGGAAAAGCAGTAAAACCCTTTCATGATTTAGGGCAAAATCAAAAAACCTGCACAAAATTTTGGGAAAAAAAAATATTAAAAACCCTCCAAATAATTTTGGGGGTAATTATAAACCAATAAATCTAATTTTTTTTAGGGCTAAAGAATTCCTAAAACCCACCAAATAATTTACTGGACAAAATTATAAAACTGATATTTTCAAGGACAATTTAAGCCGCCCAGGATCATTTTTAAGGTGCGAAAAGTGTAAAATACACCAAAATAATTTTAGGACAAGTCATAGGCTTAAAAATAATTTTTTTCAAGGACAATTATAAAACCCCAGTAATAATTTTTTGTAATGGGACAAAAATTATAAAACCCCCAAAATAATTTTTATGGACAAAATTATTAAAACCTGGAATAGAAACCTTCATGCGGCACAACACCAGACTTCGCGTGGAAATACTTTCACATAGCGGAAACCTGACACCAAAAGATCATGCCCAAAGCAAATTGAAAAAACCCGCGGTTTTTCTGCACAAAGATCCGCGTTCGCAGCAATAAAAAAGAAACATCAAGCTTCCAGAAAAAGATCCAGACGACCTAGCACACACCCTAGGCTGTAGTTGAAGACAGGAGCAGCCAAACCCTAGTCGACGTCTACAGACTCGACGCGGGTCGCAGGAAGAAGAAACCAGAAAGACCCAAATCGCGTCTACAAACTTTCGTCGAACAAAAAAACACGCACAGGAGTAGTTATCCCGTTGCACAGAAGTAAACCCTTGCAGACACGCCATGATTTGAAGAGAACAAGCTGCAAAAATCAAAGAAGGCGTCGCGGGTGAACAGAGAAGAGTCTGACTGTTACACCCCGATTGTATAGCTACTATTGCATAGGAAGTACATTGTAAATGTTTGAATCTTTCTGTTGAATAAATTGAATTGTTCTTGTGATCAATTGAATGTGTCCTAATGATTGTCTCATTATCTGATACACCTATTTGATGTAATTCTTGAATGAAATTAGCATATTGAGTTATGGAATAATGTTGTTCTAACTTTCTACGATGCTTTATGTATATTACCTTGGTTTTGAGCAAATGACTTCCGTTGTCATGTCATGATTTGCAGGAAACAGGTTCGTACCTCGAGACAGAGGAGAGATATCACTCGGGGAAGAACTTGGTCGGGTAAACAGTAATGGATACCAACTGGACATACACACACAAACCATAGAACTGAGTAAGCTAAGTCATTATTGGATTCAAATACGAGTAATGTAGGAACTGTAAATTAGCATGTTGGAATTAGTGTCTTCTTGAATATAGATAAGTGGTACTTGCCGATGTTATAACCTTACTAAGTAATAGTTAGTTGGAGGTGGATAATAATGGCTGTACATACCGCATCTGAATCTGATATGTACCCATCGAGGCACATTCATTATGCGATACAAGCGTATTAGCGGATGGATATACCACCATCACGTGTCGTCGATATAAATGTATTTATTGATATAGCAGCATAGTATATATATAAATATATATATACAAATTATATGCGATACCCATTTAACGCATGATAGATAAGATTATATATAATAAGCGATATTTGCCTACGAGATTTATACATACTACATATATATACATATCTGAGGTTTACACATATAGTATTGGTAGTTGCCGCGATATATAAGCATTATGTGATAAGGAAATGTATATATATGTATGGGAGTATAAAGAGATAGAATATTTTTTATATATTTAATATTATAATGAAATATCAATATAAATATAGTTTAAAATGTATATCACGATATTTAAAATGATAATTTAAATAGGTATACACCAAAAAAACTATATTATATAAATATTTTAATAGAATATATAAAATATATTTTAAAAGATTTACAAGTCAAATGAAATGTAAACTAAACATTTTATTTTAAGTAATGAGACTAAAACATAGAAAAGAATAAAATCGCGATTTTCTCTAAGTATTAAAATACTTCATGGCGTCGAATTATCAAGCTTCAATTTCAAGCTGAGCAAATGCGTCATAGTAATATCGAACTTTATTAAAATGTTATTGAGCAAAAATTCGAAATTTAAGCCTAGCCGTAAAAATGGCAGAGAAAAAGAAAAACGCGCAGGAAATTCGCGCGACTAGGGCCAGGCGTCTGAAAATGGCCGACTAATCTCTTGCCTGGCAAACAAAACGAAATCTGGACGTCTTTGGAGCTGAGAAAAAGTCATATGATAAACTTGGCGATTAAGCTAGCAATAAAAACGCGCCTGATTCAGGAGCTGTCACGTTTTTAAAAAATAAGCAAAATCGAACTTGATTAAAACGGCAATGCTGTAAAAAATGGAGGTCGAAACCCTTGGCATTGTGCAACACGTTTTTAATTTGAAACATTCCACAACTTGCTGGCAGTACTGGCGCCATAGAAGAAGGAAGCAGTTTAAATATCAACCCTATAAATACCTGCGTTTGGCATTCATAAGAGATACGAATTCACAATCAAGAATTTGATATTCTGTTTAGAGCATTTTGTAGCTAAGAGTGAATTCGCCATTAGTAAGATAATTCTTAAGTTTATTCTGTTAAAGAGAAGTAATCTCTGAGTAGAGAGCAGCAAGTAAGGAATTGCCAGATCACTGTGCTGAGTACTTGTTTCAGAATCAGCTGAAAGCCATCTGGGTGAAGGCAAGAGAAGGAGCCCTTCCAAACATCTGGAAAGCTTTATCAGGCATGCTAAATTCCTACTTTTACACATTTTCTAAATATTCTAAGTAATCTGATAAAACTCTGAATTATAATCATGACTGAAAAGGAAAGTGTTTGAATAACTGGTTTACTTAGGATTGAATAGGAAAGAAGAAAAGTTTCTTAACATATGTTAAGTTGTGAAATAAGTGTTTCATGTATATAGTCTTTTCTTGGTTTGTTGTCTTTGATGTACGGTTTACATTAGATAATGAAGAGTAAACTGCATAGTATTTAATGGCTCCATATATAGAGCATATGCTTGTGTATAATTTACTAGTTACTAGGATTGAATCGAGAACATTTGCAAGTTATATACTACAACTAGATACTAAACAACTTAGTCAAGTTATTGTATCCCTAGGATGAGTATATCCTGAATTAAGGCGTCAGTTGTAGTATCTTGCTAAAACGTTCATCATTCCAGTAGTTAGATTGTTGTAGGAAGTCTAGGGTACGGACTACCCCGATAGACCAACCTACGCGTAGAATTAAGATAGCCTCAAGTCAAGTTGAACCTGGCTAGTGAATGTGACATATGACCTATGTTCTTCATTGAACGTAAACACTTTGGCCAAAGTAGTGTAAGGAACCATTTAGTTGTAGTACTACACTGTCAGTTCACCGTGATTCCGAAATACAACCTAGTTTGAGATTTGCCGATTGCACGAAAGCTTGTTTTGTAGAATCACAGCACTATGTCCAGTTGGTAGTCATTAAAGGTTACCCAACCAATCTCTTCTTCGAAGGGAGGGCCGTTCATTGCAAAATGATCGTGCGGGGGACTGCATTATAAGTCTGTGGTTGGCGGAAAAACGCCCGAGTGATGTTTCTCCTCCATGAACACCCGTCTGATGAACCAAGACTCGACAGGACAAACTCCTGGACTTTCTTACTTCTATTGGTGTCAAAAGCCTACGGGCTATGTATGTATAATTCTCTTCTTACTTTGTAATTTCATTTGGAATGAAATAGTTTAAAGATGCAAAAGATGTTTCTTATTTATGTTTTGAAAAGAAAAATTTTGTCATTATGATATTGTGCCGGTAGATTTTGCAGTTTTAGAGTTTCGTGCTATGAAGTGTATTCGTTCTGGACTGTGAGGGGAAGGAAACAGGGGCTGAAATGCATCACAAACTTACGATGAGACGAAAACCGCCACGGAGTGGTGTAGTTGCCGCGAGGAAGTAAACCCTCGCCGGTGCGCCAGCGGATACCCAGAGACAAAATTGCAAAATCAAAGAAATCGCCAAAGATGAGCAGGATGCGACCGCGCGGGCAAAAGTGATTTTCGCTGCTGAAGAGCAGCGGAGGCCTGAAACCGGATCACGAGAAAAATCATAATTAATGAACACGAGAAACCCATAATAGCATTGAGAGAAAGGAGAAAAAGGGCTCACGAAAACTTCATGAAATCCACTACCAGAAACCCCCGAAAAAAAAAAGAGTCGTTTTTTCATTAAAAAAACGATTAAAAAATTTTCTGGAATAAATTCTAGGTAGAGAGGGCTACGAATTTTTCTTTAAAAAATTTGCCAAATCCTAACAAAGCCCATCGACCTGCTCTGATACCATGATAAAATATTCGATGTATTAAACAGAGGAACGAAAGTTCCTTATATAGATTTACAAGAGACGATGTTTCTAAAAGAAACGATCGTAGACTGAAGACAAATTTAGAAACTATCTAAACCAACTAAAGACGACTAAGATGACCATTAATATTACATTATTTAATATATTTAATATTATGGCCAGCCTCGACTCTCTAAATAATCTTTTTCTCCTTCAAAAACTCTGCCAATATCTTCTCTAATTCACTGTCAATTCTTCTCCGCAAACCCTTCAACAATTCTCTTGAATAAAGGCTGCAAATTGATCAATTCAATCACTAGCATAACCCTTGAATGGAGCAACCAGCAATGAAGGCGTTCACAAACAACACCAATCCACAATAAATTTCTTGTGTGTAGATCACCAAAACAAATCTCTAGTCTGCAAACAAACAAACTCTAAAAATCTCCGATAACAAGCTACAACAAGACCCCTGAATAAAGCCTTCAACAAGCAACCTTGGGAGATCTTTCACTCTTTTAGCTACTGTTCCATTCGAGGGTTTTCGTCCTCAAAAAGGCAATGGAAACTAGTCATAAACCAGCAAAGGTCATATCCAAAGTAATATTCAAGTACATCCAAATGAGATTTCCAAACCTCCTTTTATACTTTTCCATCGAACTCTCCAAAAGCTTTTTTTTTTTTAAATTCAATTTTTAATTAAAACCATTTTAGCTCCGAAAAGGATGTTTTAACTAAAATATTCATAATTTGACATGCAAGGTCCCTATTTTACATGTCCATGATTTAAAGAATTTCATCCCGGTTCTGATGAGCTATAACACTATGGCGCTCTTAAAATATTTTAAATAATATTTAATGATCTTAGTAAAATAATTAAAATAAAGCCATTAATACACTGTAATGTCCCCATTTTCCATTTTGCCTAATCAATATTAATTAATTTAATTATTTAATGTTGCCTAGAAAAAAGTGCAATTATAAAGGTATTATTAAATAATTATATTAATGAGGTTATAAAGTGATGTGGGGAATATTTATGAGATAATTTAATAGTCACTTTTATAATAGAGTGATAATTGGTTTTGGCGGGAAACCTAAAAAAGCATTATAAAAGGACATGAGAGCTCATTCTATTATTAGGTGAGTATTATTTTATTGGAAATTGGAAATTGTGGAGAGTTGAGCTTTTTGGAACGAGAGGACGGAAACCCTCAAGTTCAGGTTTAGGGATTTGGACAAAAACCCAAATCTTCTTGTGGGCAGATTCAAATTAGAGTTTGCATTTGTGCTTCAAGGATTCGATTGATCGATTTGCAGAAATTTGTCTCATTCCGAGACAAATTTCTAGGATTTGATAGATTTCAGGATTTGGTTTATATTTGGTTATTGCAGCAGAAAGAAGATTGAATATAGCCTTAATAGCATTTGTAACACAACATATTATTACTGTCATCCATTCTCTATAGCCTCGTGCACAGTAGGTAGATAAAGACAAATAGAGAAATAATTTCCAAATTTGTTATCACAACTCTTTTTTTAGATAAGACAAAGGCTCACGATAAAGACAAATAAAAGGGAGCCGGTTTGGAAGGTAGCGGGAAGATTATTAGGTCGGCAGTCTTGAAAATCAAATAGCCACCTCTATTTCCTTATTTGTGAGCTTCTTTATGGTTGTCGATTCTCACGTGGCTTGCTGGCAGTCAAACTAGCGCCTATGTGAGGTGCACCTAGTCAAAGAGTTTCTCGTAGCAAGGTAAAAGGAGCCATGGGTAAAAAGAAAACCATGGGAGATATTCGTGTGAAATGATACTTTAATGCAACCTTCCTAAAGCAGAATTGTGCCTATTCTAGACATTCACGTGGGGACAAAATGGAGTCAGACACCTTTGTCGAATGCTAAATATTCAGTGCTAGCAACAACATGGTCACTTCAAATAAGACATTCCAGATAATGACAAATTGGGGATCGTTGAAGCTGACCTGGTAATAAGACAAAACTTGCTAGTCATATGAAGTCATTAAGGTAATCCTAATGCACTCTTGCAAATAACTAATCAGGTCCTACATACCTGCCAACTTCCTATTTATTGGATGCTGCACCTACGGTAGGAGTTAGTTGCTCAGGTTGCAAAGTCAACTATTGTAGACAACGATTGGTGTATTGGAGCATGCAAGAAGGCCTTTAAAAGCCTTAAACTTTAATTTGAGTTTAATTACATACATCTACAATGTTGCTATGGATCATTCTCAGGCATATAAAGAATATTGCAGCTAATATACTTTGCGTGAGTTTAGTTTCTAGGTTAGAATAACATCTGAGAACTCTGAAGTAATATTTGCAAGGAATGATTGAAGATCTAAGTTGCATAAATTGTTTACTATATCTGAAATTGGCTTAGTAATTTGGATTGGATAGGAGTTTCCTTAATTATGTATACAAATGCATTCAAAATACTCTTTGTAAGAAGTGATTCTGAAACTGCCAAAAATCCAAAGCATGCCAACAGTTTGACAATATGTCTTCATATGTCAAACTGTGAAATCGATTAAAAATATCACTCAAAACCAAGGGGGGATATTATATACACCCATTTTGCGGAAACTGATGGAATGCATCGAAAACGAAAATTGATTGCACTGGAGTGATCCCGATGAAGAATAGTGATAAATGGAGCCAAATGGGAGACTTACTGTTGTGACCTTTTCAGACATCGCCCCATTCAAGATGGGGACCCCCTAATTTTTGCTCCATTCTGGTCTTTTTGGCTTTGGTTTTTGTCTCTCTCTGTTTCTGTCTCTTTTTTGTTGTCTGTCTTTCGGGGGACGTGCCCGCCAGTGAATTTAAATGTGAAATTTGGCCAAGTCTGAAAATTAGGGTTTTGAACTTTCCAGCCAATTTGAAGTTAAACTAGGTGAATAAATTGAAAACAGAGATTAACATTGCTGTTAGTATGCTTCCAGCAGGCTCTCAGCTAAATTTCATCAGATTCTGGCTACTTACTATTTTTAAAAAGTGTGCAATTCGGGGTGTTCCTTCTGCATTTTCGAGGTTTCGGCAGTTACACTACCTTTGGAACATATCAAACTGCTTGCCTACAAAATTTGAGCTAAAACGGACAACTTGCTATTTTTAGCAGTTCAGCTTCCATAGCAAATTTCAGAGTTTATATGCGAAGTTTTTCAATGCATGTTTGGAGATTCCTTCTGGGTTTTCTGAGACCTTCGCGGTGGTATAGCATGCAAAGTGAGATAACGACTTTCAGAGTTCAACCTTCGGAGGCTATTTTTAGGGTTTGCATGTCAGGGTTTTCTTTGCATGTCTGATGATTCTTTGTGGGTTTTTCGAGACCTCTGCAGTGGTGTGACATGCAAAGTAAGGTGATCACTTATTCAGGAACTTACTATTTTTAGCAGATGCATTCCGACAGCCGCCTCCCAGCACTTCAGAATTACAAACTGATCGCAATGCAACAGAAACGAGGTCAAACGGAGGTCGTTTGATATGCATGCAAGTCAGATTAGGGTTTCCAGCTTCGGGACCCAAAAAGAGGGGTAAAAAGTTAGAATTTTCAAAAACCAGTGTATCCCACTGCGATCAGTATCTTTCAAGCTATCCGCTGGTAAAATTTGAAGGCAAACGGAGCACTTACTATTTATAGTAAGTCATTTCAAAAACTGGCTAAAAATAGAAAGTCAGCAGCAGGCGCCGGTGTCGACAGGCAGGTTACCTGGTGAGGAGCGCGTCACTCGAATTTCAAGTCAATTGGAGTTGTGGAGGTCTCAGAAACAAGCAGTTACTATAAATAGCAAACCACCTTCAGAAACGGGCTAAAAATAGCAGGCCAGCTCAGAATAGCAGTGTCAACAAGCTGACGGAGTCATGAAGATCCAGTGTTCAAAATTTCAAATCAATCTGAGCTTCTAAGATATGAAAATCAAAGGACTTACTATTTTTAGTAAGGCATGGAGAAGTTGGCGAAGACAAGGAGAAAATGCCTAAGTCTGAAGATATCCTGCAGCTACCTCCAAATGCGCCCTCTTCAAAGCAAGGTGATGGTAGTTGAATAAAATTTTTCTAAGGCATGAATCTTGTCTTGTTGACCACTCTAAATGCGCCCATGCATGAGATGAAGATGATTTTAAAAAAATTTTTAAGTATGAAATGGATATCCTCCTCCTATGGCAATATACGCCCATGTTAAGAAGGTCAAGGGTCACAAAGGGGCGTTGGAAAAAGCTTTATTCCTCTCTCCCTCTCAAATGCGCCCATGCAACAAGCAAGTCAAGGAAGTCAAAGAAGAGGACGAAATTTTGAAATCCACCTCACCATAGGATATGTGCCCATCCTTCTCAAAAGGTAAAATGTGCTCAAGCAAGGAAGTCAAAAGTCAAAAGGGTCAACATGTTTATCCTTCATCACATAGGAAATGCGCCCAGGTTTACAAGGAATCCAAGGTGGTCAAAGGCGTCGAAGACTTTCATCCTCCACACATGCTAAAATGCGCCTAAATAAGGGCATGTAAAGACAAAAGGGGGGAGCTCAAAGGTCACATGTTGGGTGTTGAAAGTTAAAATCCCTCTCACCCTCTCAAATGCGCCAAGAAGAAGAAAAGGTCAAGGGTGGCGTTGAATATTCCATCCTTTTGCCTATGAGATATGCGCCAAGGTGATGGAAATTTGAATGTGAATATTGCTAAGCCTATAGGGTGATGGAGATAAATATGATAGGCATTGAGAATTAAAAATGTTCTCCATGACATATAAAGTGCGCCCAAGATATAAAGGGGAGATAAATATTGCTAAGATGTTGAAGACAAGGTGAGGTAAATAAAGAGTGAATATGCTAGGCGTGGGAATCTTCATCCTCCTCAAAGTATAAAATGCGCCCAAGATGCATAAGGTGGTGAAATAAAATAACTAAGACGTGGCTAGTATCGTTTTGCAAGTATAAAATACGCCCAAGGTGATAAGAATATGCTAGGCATTGGAATTTAAAAGGAAATATATCCCTCATGAGATGTAAAATGCGCCCAAGGCAATGGAGAAAATTATCCAAGCAATTTGATTAAAAAAAAAATTCCTCACCACAAACAAGATGATTGACATTAAATTTTTTTTCCTCAGGCAAAAAAAAAATTCAAAATGTGCTAAGTGATTTTAAAATTTTTCTAAGGCACAAAATTTTTCTTCCTTAGGAAAAACGCCTAAGTTTGGTGAAGTGATGAAATTTCCTAAGACATGAACAAAATTGCCGGAGATGAAGTCAGAGAATGCCAGCATTGCAGGAACAATAAATTTTTTTTCAGGTCAGAGCAACAAGAAATGTTCACAGATGTGAAGAACGGGATTAAATTTGTAAAAAATTATTTTTCTAAGGTTCAAAACTCAAGGAAAAAATTAAATGAACCCGTTCGTTGTATACCCATGAATTCGACAAGTTCTAAAGAAAATTTTCTTCTGGGTATTAAAGATGTTTGATGAGAAGTTGATTTCCAAGTCCTCTGCACTTCGCCAAGGCTTTCGACGTGAAGAATTCAACCGGCACTTGAATTATAAATTTTCCTAAGGAAAATTTATAATTTTCTAAGGCAAATTGAATAAGATGTGTTTTCAAAATAAAACTTTCCAGATGATGAATTTGAAATGGATTGCCTTAAGGAAAATTTATAATTTTCTAAGGCAAATTGAATAAGATGTGTTTTCAAAATAAAACTTTCTAGATGATGAATTTGAAATGGATTGCCTAGATGATTTTGATTGAATTCTTCACAGGATGAATTTTCCAGAGTTAGAGGTGAATGAAATTAAAATTTGAATGACAGAGCTCCGACTGGTGAATAAAATGTGCTAAAAGATGAATTTAAAGTAAATATTTTCGAAAGTGAATTAAAATACGCCAGTCAAAGTTGAAATTCTAGAAGGCCAAGATTCCAGGTGTCGGGTGACAAGTGTTGAAATTGGCAAGAGAGGGAAATTCGAATTCTTGAGGAGAAGTAGTGGAGATTTAATGTACTGGCTAAACTTAGCCTCCTTCTAGAAATCGATTTTGCTATAAGAGCTGAAAGTTCATTCATCCTTTTCACAGATTGCTGAAGTTCGAATTTTCTCTGAGCTTGAAGTTGCAGTGAATGAATAAGTTGAATGCTAATGTGAGTTGCTGAAGCTAAAGATTGTTGAAGAGGGACGTTTTGCAGTGAGTGGCTGAAGCTGAAATTTAGAAATCTAAGTCTAGAGTTGCTGAAGTTCGATTTTGCTCTAAGTCACTTGAAGTTGCAATGCAAGCTGAGAGTTGTTGAAGAAATTCGATTTGAAAGAGAAGATTGCTGAAGTTCGAATTCAAGAGTCAAGTTGCTGATTGAAGTTGGGCGATTTTCTCAAGTATTGAAGTTATTGCAGCCAACTTAGAAAATTTGCTGAGAGTGTGAAGTTGCTGAAGCTTACTTGCATAAACTTTCTAAGTGCTAAAAGTTCAATTTGTTGAAGGAGAAGTTAAGGTTTGCAGATAAATATGAATGTTTCAGCTTCTCAAGTTTTTAAAAGTCGACTGGTAGCCCCTGCACAATATTTTATTCATTTTCTAAGTTAATTTGCTGATGGCTGTTTATTGTTTTGTAGGATGGCTGAAGCAAGAACAATTGGCAAGGACAACAATGGTGCATCCAGGCAAGCTGTTATCAAGAAGCTGAGCAAGCCTTTCATGCCGGAGTCAAAGTTTACTTCGAAGTTGGGCAAGTTGGCTGACACCAATTTGGGCTCTTTCAACTTGGAGACTTTCAAGAATAGAATGCTGGGGATTGGTAATCATCAACCTTCGATCACTTCGCACATCTTTCGAAGTGGATTATTTGCAGCTGCTAGTTTCCCACCAGCTATTCAGTGCTCAGAGCTAATGATGGAGTGCGCTAACTGCTATGAGTCTGAGCACCGATCAATTATGTCACCGGATGGTCAAGCGCTCACCAACCTCACTCCTGCAGCTATTGGCGAAGCTTTTGGGATTCCAGCACACAAGAAGATGATTTACAAATCAAGAGAACGAGCTGAATGAATGTATTCTTCTCCATTCGAGAGATGTACAGAGACGATTAATACTCGCTGGATGAGCAACCCCAAGCCATCGCGTACAAAGCTACCAAGGCAGATTATATCAGATGACTTGAAGCAGGAGTACTGTGATCTTATCATGATGTTGAGTAGAGTTGGAGGCTGCCCTCAAGCTTTTATTTTTGAACCATGGATGTTTTATTACATCAACCTCGTGTTGGAAGGAAAAGAGCACATTGACTGGGCTGCGATGATCAGTGACAATTTGCACGAGCAGCTCCAGGGTTTGAGAAGAACAAAGACATTCTACATGGGCTCTTACCTTATTTACATGCTGGCTCGTATGACGAGATATAGAGGAATTTCATACAAGGAACCAGTGGGTTGTGGTTCTCATCAATTCAAAATCCACGAGGCTTGCCCGCAGTTGCACCTGACAAGCACTACTCATTACAAGCGTGTCAATGACGCTTTCACCATGCACATCACGAGATCACTTCAAGAGCGTATTCATCATAGGATCTCGAGGGAAGCTCAAGAATTGATTGAAAGGTATGGGTGCTGGTTTATACAATTTCCAAAGTTTTCTTACATCAGGCTGCAAGGTTTTTCCTCATATCCATATAGGCTGCCTAAGGACCCAACCAATAGAATTTTAATGTTAGAGATATCTAGGCAACTGGTTGCCTACGATAAGATTCAAAAGAGAAAGAAGAAAGGGGGAGTTGACTTCCCCATCGTCATGGGCAATTCAGATGAAGTGTGTCCATCATTGCAGGCAGCTAGAGAAGCTGAAAGTGAGCTTCAGTTTTTTCATTTCTCTTATCACACCAGCAGACAACATTATGATCTGCATAGCAATATCAGATGGATACTGTCCGAGGAATTCAAACATAAGGCAAATATTGAGGATTATTGGGCTGGTGCATTAGACGAAGCTGAAGTCAGAAGGAGAATGTTCTCTAGGTTGCCATTGAGTATGATCC
The DNA here is from genome assembly GCA_007258455.2 of Sequoia sempervirens. Taxonomy (NCBI): domain Eukaryota; kingdom Viridiplantae; phylum Streptophyta; class Pinopsida; order Cupressales; family Cupressaceae; genus Sequoia; species Sequoia sempervirens. Next base: position 19,538 of record VDFB02129027.1, read on the forward strand.
GGGAGTGTGAAGTCATTCCAGTACCAGACCAGGTGAGCGAGTACATAAGTGTTCTCCATCCAGATTATGAGGCACTGAGAGATACTCCGTTTCCACTCCCAGATTGGTCTGAACCAGAGATTGCCGACTTGGACACACTTTCCATTCCAGTCTTGACATTTACTAGAGCATGGGTTGACAGGCATGTGAATAGATTGAAGAGTAGGTCAATTTCCTTGACTTACAGTTTGATGGGCGATCACAGGACACCCACTGCCAGCAGAAAGAAGCAAATTACTCGAGGTCCAAAATCTCGAAAGAAGGAGCCAATTCGACAAGAGCCTGTTCAGCTGGAGCCTCCGAGAGTTGTAGTTGAGTCACCCACGCCATTGGAGACACGCTCTCCAAGCATACAGGAGGTTTTTCTTTTCGTTGATCAGAGAAATGCCTTGAATCAGGTGCAGGAGGTACATGAAGAAAATCAGCCACCAAGGAGAGAGTCAGTTGGTCAGAGTGTTGATGCGCCTACTAGAGATGATTAGCAGGCTGATGAGGAGACTGCTACCGATCCTCAGTTTCGGCATGAGTTAGAGGCAACTTTGGAGGATGATGATGCAGTTTCAGGAGATACTCAGCCATTAGAGGCCGATGAGCCTCACTAGAATGATATTGAAGTTGAACAAGTCCGTGAAGTAGAGGCACAAGAACAACAACAATTTGTTATACAGCATGTTGTACCTGATTGGCTCAGAGATAGGATGAGAAGAAGCCCCAGCAAAGAGATTGATCCAGCAGTAGAGATGGAGGAGTTTTTGAACAGGATTAGCGTGCCTCCACAAAAGAAGAGAGCATGAAAATTTTCAAAGATATCAACTGATGAGAGTGGCTCTCGCACCCTTCATATAGCGGTGCCACGAGTTGATTGTGATCAGGATGAGGCAGTACCAGAAAATTATGCAATCACAACTATGGAGTTAGGACGTCCCACAGGTGCACAGGTTGTTGAAGAATGTGATAACTCCTATCAGGCGCTTAAGGACAGACTATTTAGGAAGAAAGGAAAGTATAAGAAATTTAAGAAAGAACATAAGACATTGATAGGATACATGCAACACTTGTCTCGTCCTTGTGGGCATGAGATTCCAACAATAGAGCTTCCAGCTGAGTTATCCAGGGAGTCAGTTAGCGGCTTGTTGGAGTTGAGAAAGATGGCATAGGAAGCAGATAAATGGGTTACGGGAGTTCGTGCCGAGACAGAAAAGTTCATGGAGGACCTTGCTCATGCTTTCCAGCAAGCTTCCAACATTTCGGCACGGATGGAGGCAGTTGATCAGGCCTGGGGTGATGCTTCTGTTTATCAGAGAAAAGTTATTCAGCGTCTTGAGGCATTGAGGCATGCCCCTTTGCAGATGCTGATTGATGGAGGAGTCATTCAGGAGAATGATGGGTATGACTTTTCTAGATGGTACTCTTCGGTAATCACAGGGCGTGGTTTCTTTGACGCAACACAGGCGGATTCTGCTAGAGTCAGGAAGGCTATGATGAATATTGTTGACGGAGTCCTGAATACTTTGGAGGCAATCTTTGCTAGACGGCTGAATCCCGATGAGGTGACTATTGATAGTTTGAGGAGTAGGCTGGCACCTTTCTTCTTGGAGGTGAAGACCTTTGTGTAGGACGACTTTGAAAACACTTATACTTTCTCTAGCTTGATTCAGAGTACGTAGGATGCCTTAGTTGCTTGGAGAAAATCTTGCACATAGCACGAGCAGTCAGTCACGGTGTTAGAATTTCAGCTTGATTGTATTCCACCGATTTCTGTCCAGGAGGTTCAGGCTGTGCTTGCCAGGTTCATTGAGTTTGCAGCCAGAGAAAAGGAAAATGGGAATGCACTTTTGGATGATGATCTTCTAGAAGACTGATTGTGGGCATTAATTGCCTTTACTATTTTGGGAGTGAGTGGGAATCTTTGACTCATTTAATGTACCACTCCCTATTCTGACAGTTTTTAGGGTTAGGGCTGAGGTGGCTCAATCTGAGCCTTTGATTTGATTGTAATCCGAGCCGTCGATTGGACTTGGCTATCTATAAAAGGGGGAGCCCCCCTCATTTGTAATTGATTAGAAAATTAGAAATTAGAGATAGTGAAGTAGACAGTAGAGACTAGATATCGGAGAGTAGACATTTTGCTTGATAGCTTAGCTTAGTTTGGAGGAGAAGGAAAGTTTTCCTTTGAAATTTTGTAAGAGATTGTTGTGTAAAACTTTCATAATAGAAGATCTTTTCATTGATGGTGAAATTCGTCTTTGTTATGGATAGCTAGCAAGGTTTCTTCATCCCTTCGATTCCATGTAGCATAAAGTAGTTTAAAATAGCATTTTCATTTCATGCAAGTAGATAGTAGCTATGGATTTGTGGTGTTGATCAAGGCAACTTCGTTTTAGTCCATACCACTAGCAACTTGTTGACGGCAAGTTTGCCTTGCGTGGTCAATTGGAGTATTTTATAAGCCTAACTTCGGTTGCAATTCATATCTAGGTATGTGTCGTCTTGACGGTATCTTGGTGTCGGATTGTAGCTTGAAAATTTCTTGCTATTCCCTTGAAGATTGCACCATCTTTGTGTAAGCTGTCGAACGTGAGGTGGAGCAGAGTTTGGTTGAAGCTGTTGAGATTGATCCCACGTCCAGCCTTGGAATAGAATCTAGAACCTTCTTCCCCTTATACTCATTTATATTCCGTTCATTTCTGGTTAATTTTAGGAAAACATACTTCATTGCCAAATTATACGCCCAAAATCCCCTTCAAATTATCAGTTTGGTGTTAACTGCAAAACCTTTTGAACAATTATGTAAGTCCCCTTGTAAAAACAACAATTCACAACTAACCAACTGAGGGTATTCCAAAGCATTTCGGAACCTTGGAGTTGAACGTGCGATCTATCTCGCAATCTTAGCGCACAAAATACTTTGATGAAGAGAGAATGGAGTAGCCTTCGGACAACTTTGTTCTGCTGATTGGTGCGGTCACAAAAATCACATCAACACTTACTATATATAGACGCCCTCTCCAAGAATCTTGGAGAGCACATCGGAAGCTAGAAATCACCTCAGAAAGTTGCATATGAGTCCTCCAGACCTCCTAAGCTCATTGGAATATTCAAATAACTCCTCTAATCACATTGACACAACCACAAGGTCAATGCTAACTACACTACAAGGGAACCTGAAAATGGGGATATTGTAATGTCCCCTTTTTGGGATAACACTAAATCTGCCTTAATCTATCAATTTAAAATGATCACCTTGGGTTTGATTGCTACTGATGAGTGCACAGCGTGAATGGATGCTCACTCGCCCCCTAGGAATGATCCTTATTTTGCTATAGTAACTGAATTATTCTTCACACATGATCCATGCCTTTTCCATTGGATTTCATCCTTCTTACACCGCGATAGGGTGAGTCGTACCCCTTTATTGATTTGATATTGGTATTACACCCCTGTGCCTTTCCAAGCATCATTCAGAGCGTCCCCCTTATTCTGGACTATAGTACTCAATCGTGATTACACAAAGGGCTCGACCAACATACATAAACTTGGATGATACTGATAGGAATAATACATCTGGTACTGTCTCGCTAATGGCCATTCTTTTATCACACACCGAGACTCCTATCATATCCCTTAGGCCATCCCTTCACTTACCATTTATACATTTATGGCTTGAATAGAGTGGACGCATCTGTTCACATAGTAGTGCCCCTTAGTTAAGCAATCCCTTATTAGTTTATTAATTGGAGTGCTTCCATAGTTAATCGTTGTTTGTGATAATCACTGACTATATTTCGATGGCTCTTCTTTAATATAATCGTCTCTATTAAGTAATTGCTTCATTCGTTCATTGGCTCAACTAAACATGTCTTTCATACCATCGATGGTATTGGCATTGGAACCCGAATAGGTATGGCAATGATTTCTGAAAGAAAACCTGATAGTATTGAGTACTAGTGTTCCCAATGTACTCACATCAACTATATCTGCTAATTGCGATTCCCTTCTTTAGTGTCACCTTCTATCCCATTATTGAGGTCTTCTAGGAATCTCGCTATTCCTCTAACCGACATATACGTGAAAATTCCCATGAGTTCACAATCTGTGATCTTCCGTAGTCTCCACCAACAGGGATTGACGACAGGGCCCACTCATGGATAACATGATGAATTCATAGCGACGCTTTGCAATGGAGAACAATGTTCAAATATTAATTGCCTCTGTTTTATTTAAACATTCATTCAGATACAAGACCTGATAATGGAAACACTTGACTTCTTGTATATATTCAAATGCCTTAGCCTTGAGCGGTGGATGGTAATATTATTTGCCCGGGATAATGAGGTGATTTGCTGGACTATAATATTATTTATAATTCTATATTTGATAATTATAGTATTATTGTATGTTTTAGTTTTATATTAATTTTATATATTTCAATATCTATTATAGCATAGTAATAATATTAAATTGTTTATATTTTAATATTTATAATATATAATGATTATAATATGGTCTTTGACAATTATAATATTGTCTTTGACAATTATAATTTAACATTCTTAATATATTTTGTTATCTTTAATTTTATGATTCCGGGGACATGACAGACATTACATATTCATTTGAAATTCTTAGAAGAGTTGATGTTATGAAATGCACATTTTGTAATATAAGTAGATAAACTGTAAATTTTCTTAAGTAACATTTTGTCTAATGGATTTAGGCACCAGTTTGTTAGTGTAGTATCCTGAGGTAATTTTGGACACAAATTTTTTTCACTTTCATCCATCGGTCTACTCAGACATTTTGTCAAACAGTTTTCATAATGTTGTTTTGCGTGGGTTTTTAGTTGTGTCCATCAAAGTACTAATCTAGAATGCACTTCTCTTGTTGAATTTGCTAAAAAACAGGTCTTCATATTCAAACTCAGCTTGAATTAAATGTATTCAACATACACCATATGACAATAATGAATACTTTGGGGACTACTGATATAATTATTTAAATTGGACATTACATAAAATCAAATATTCAAAAATATCAATATCAATAATCGCTGACCTTGAATACTCCAGTCACCATACAACCATATCAAGTGCTATTTTCCTTGTGTAGCACGTCCCACATCTGCTGCGTCCCTCTCCTAATTGGAATGGTAGTCAATAAGAAGATAATTGGTGGTTTAAATGCCCCGATAATGGTCAATAAGCTATTGACTGGCTTGACCCGCTCTGACTAAGTTGCCTCTTAGTAGACCTGATAAGGTATGGCGCTGCCTTAGAAAAGTGGTGAATGATTTAGGGCTGCGAATAGCAATATATGAGGGCGGCGGCTATTACCAGACTATTAGGCACCTCCCATAGTATCCATAAAGTCTGCATTGAATTTAGAGTACTGAACATTGGTTTATAACATGAAATCGACTCCCTATCAGCACACGTCTCCCCTTTTTAATATAAATAAATTTGCACAAGTCCTGGAAGGGGGTGCGACTGGGAACACTCAGCTATCCATCCTCCACGTCACACTTAATAAGCCAAAACTGGGACGACACCCTCCATAAAGTGTTGAGATTGCTTTAGGGAATGACACGACTAACTTAACCCAAGTTTGTTGATGAATATATATGCAAGTTGTGATAGGTACTTAGGAAATTTGATACCTCCTCATAGAATATCGATTCCTTCAACAACCTCAAGACCAATAAATGACCATCTGAAAATATTGGGATTAGTTCGATAGTCCCAAATTGATATGATATTTTATTTTGTTTTCAGATATTCGTCTGCAAGCTTAAAACCCAACACTTTGAAATTTCATCCAAACTTTGCAACTCCACCTCAAACCTTGAATATCCTACAAACTCTTCAACTCTGAAAATTACCATAAACCCTTTGAAATTTGTCTTTACAAAAGACTTCACAAATTTTCCAAATCGTTCAACCGATCATTGAAGCGCAATTGTGAATCTTGTGTGAATCCGCTCTTCGATGAAATTGAGTTTTCGTTCAATCCATATTGAAAGTTGAGGGTTTTCGTCCTCTAGTTCCTAGAAAGCCCAACTCTCTAAAATTCCCAAATTCTTCAAAGATTATATTTTCAAGTGATACAATAAATTCCATTTTGCCACCTTTTATAGTTGACCACCTTTTCATATTTTAATATTAAATATCCGCCATTATAAAATAATTGTATTTAATATTTAATTAATTAAATTATCTCAGTGGCGACTAATCGGGAATCAGGGACATTATAGTTAGGCACGAAATTGATCAAACCTTAAATGAACTGTCTTTTCGTTCACAATACATGTTTTGATACATACTAAACGAATCTTTTTAAACCCATTTAATTTAATCTTCAAGTAAATCTGCATGTCTCTTAAGGATCTTGTTTTTAAGGAATTGCTTATTGGAAATTGTAGATATTTCTATTATGAGTAGAATATGCTAGATATCCTTTTTTCCATTGAATTGAGGTTTTGATTTGTAGTTATAGGCATGTTAGTGGTAGCTAAATTGGGTATCCTTCCACTAAGAGGGTTCTATTTGTCTGTAGATCAGTTGTCATGTTCCCTTCTTGAGTGTAAGTTATTGAAGGGCTTAGCCTATTTCCTTAATTTTTCCCATAGGCTAATGGGACAGAAAAGAGAGGAATAATTAATTTTAAGTTGTCTATATTGAATTATTTAAAAAGGTTAAGTCGGTTAAAAGTGATTATTTAAAAGACGTTTTATATTTTATAACTTTGAAGAAAAAAGAAAAGAAAAGAATATAAGATAATATTATATTCCCTCAAAAATTATTAAAGGAGGTTTTGTCTCAAGAAAAGGACTCCTTTCTCATTTTATGATTTTCTTCTCCAAAGAGTGAACACGAATTCTTCTATTGCTTGAGGAAAACCCTTTGGCAAGATGCTTTTAGAGACAAGATGTTGGATTGGACAGCCAACAAAAATGAAGCAGTATTGGATGAAACACCTGTTGTGAAAGAATCAAAAGTAGTCACCATAGCCAAGACTCATCCCCATTTGATAACTTGTCTTTTTGGCCCATCGGCTAACTGGATAAAGTTATATGGCAAGTGGCGATTACAATATTCAGGAGAGAACAAGTTACATTAGTTATAAACTGGATGTGGATGAGGAAGGCCAAAAGGAAAATGAGGACAAGACAAAAGTGCAATATTGGCATCAACCATCAGAGGAATATTTAGAGGAATACCTAGAGGAACAAGGACCCAATCTAGAACCTGTGATGATGACTAAGAATTATATGGTCGTCCAACGACTAGGATACAATGAGGTTATAATAGAGTATGCAAAGAAACAACAAATGAATTGTGGCAAGTCGTATATAATCTTGCAACTAGTCCAACAATTCAAGGGGATGAAGTTAGATGGTACCGGCAACGAGGAGGGAAATTTATTGATGGCTGTCAAAACGTGAATAAAGTTACGGGAAGCCCTCTTATGGTTGATAAGGTTTTTGACTTAGAATATTTGGGAACTTGGTGCGAATATGAATGTTATAAATGACCATATGATTAATGTACGATACAACACGACATGGAGATAAAACTCAAAATACAATCAAAAGGCCAGTGTAATGTCCGCTCCTTAGCTAGTTTCAGTGTTTTGGTGGATTAGCCTATCAATGGGTCCTCGTAGGCTAATGTTGGTGTTCAGAGGGCCTTATTTGGGAGTTATCTTCTCCAATGTTTGGTGATAATCAGGGACAACCTTCCTAAGGTGTTTCAGGCTCCGTTTGCACTCACTATTTTTAGTAAGTCACTTGGACATTTGGGTCCAACCTTACTATTTATGGTAAGTCATTCTGATGAGCAGTGGAAGCAATGGGTAACCTTGCGGTGTTGGCAGAATTAGTTTAATGTTGATATAATGGGTTTTAATGGAGTTATGATTTATTAATTATTATTAAAGTATTAATATTAATAATAATTAAATTATAAGTGGATATTATTAATGGAGTTTAATGACCTTTATAATATATGATGTTATTTAATCATAAGGTCAATTAAAAAGCAACTAAGGGGACGCCAACATGAGGATTATATTATTTAAACATCAAAAGCAAATATGTTAAAATATTAAATGGATAAAAAAGCCAAAGGAAATCATGGCTTTTTGGAGGAGGTATAAAAGCTTTCAAAAAGCTCATTCATTCATTCATCATTTACAAAACTTGAGCTTTTTTGCTGTGGAGAAGAAACAAGGGTTTCAAGCAGAAAGTTGATCTTGGAGAACGATAACTCTCTTAGATTCAGTGATCTATAGGTGTGAAATATCATTGAAGGATTGCTGTACAGGTGGCTTCATCTAGGAGCTGCATTTGTGCTGATTGGAGATTGATATTCAGAGTTTTTAGAGGATTGATTGTGCAGATCAGAAAATATATTTGCTATTATCATTGTTGCTGGTTGAGCAACAACACTTGGCATGAGGATTGTAGCAGGCCGTACAACCTTGTTGCAGGCCGTACAACTTCCAGATTAGGCATGGTGGTTTCTAGGCTGAAACGCCTAGGTTTTTGTCTCCAAACCTTCACCAAATTTGGCGTCCAAGCCAATCGGTTTTGCGAGCAGTAGTTTGGTTGTGTCCTTTGGTAGCTATGAAGAGAGGCGTCCAATTTAGAGGTTTTCTTATTTGCTGGTTAAACCATTTTCAGACCTGCATTTTATATTATTGGCTGTCGAGTATGAATATTATGTATTTTCCAAGCATTAAATAAAAATGTGAGTTGATAGTTTTAAATGTTTGCTTAAGTATATCTTTACTTTGCAATTATACACATTTTCTTGATAGTTCTAGAACTATTCAAGCCCTTCGACGAGATATGATGTGCATGATGAAAGAACTAAAGGTTGACAATGAAAAATCAAAAGAAACCAAAGAACTATGGTGCATTGACTATAAAGGTCACACCAAAAATAATTGCCTAAAAAAATCATTATGTGACATTTGTCAGGCGATGGGACATTCCAGCAAGGAATGACGATTTAATTTAAAAACCAGAAGCACACAAGTGCTCTTCACCCAAGGAGAGCAGTCAACCCCTCCGACCACACCTCCTAAACCACAAAATCATAACAGTAATGTGTCTCCTGGCGGGTACTGCAATAGAAGAGGGAGTAATGATTGGTACCATAGTAGTGGGCCAAGAAGCCGAATCCGGTATGATTCTTAAGGAAGACCCATGATCTAGTGCCAAAGTGCAATGAATGGGGTTATTTTGCCAAAGAATGGCAAAACAATCAAGGCAAAGGAGGAATGTTATGTAAGTGGTGTAGACCAGGTGATAATGAAGAAACTGACTGTTCGAAATAGAAAGGTATAAACATTCTGGAAGTGGAGGATGAGGAGGTTTTGGCAATTTCCAAAGCACAAACAAAGATGG
>VDFB02129028.1:0-39583 GCA_007258455.2 Sequoia sempervirens
ATCCAGATTATCCGTTGACTGCTCTGTCAGGTATTGATGCTTGCAGTTGCGTTTTCGAGATCTATTTGGGCTGAGAAGGTTATCCTGGGAGGCCATTTGTCATTGGTCAGCATCTGGAGGTCAAGAAAGAAGGGCGCCTTTGCTTTGAAAAGGCTCTTTTTCCTTAGAACTTTGTCGTCAACTGTGGTTTCCTGACAATTCCTCAACTGCCTCTTTTTGCTTCGTCAGTAGTTGCTAGTGATCTATTCATCGGATGATCTGGATGTTTGTTTCACTGTCGAGCCAGCACTCAAACGTCAAGAATGACTGCTTTGGATGATCATACTGACTACATTTGACCCTCAAAGATCATGGGCGCCCCTGCTTGAAAAAGGCTCTTTTCAGCATGTGAACAATCTCTCCTTCGTAACATTTCCAGAGTTAGTCAAATTTTGACCTTTTCCACTTTCCGGAAACTCCTCCGTCGAAGATCACCATTTCTTCATGTCTCACGTTCATCGTGTATGGATGTTTGGGAAAAATGACTAAGGCATTTGACTGCATAGCCTCCTCTTGGTAGCAAGGCGTGCATTCTCCAGACTTAGTCAATTTTCAGCATTTTTCATTTTTTGAAAATTCCAGACTTAGTCAATTCTCAGCATTTTTCATTTTGAAATCCCTTCATCAAAGCGACATCATTTTTTGAAGCCTTTTATATGGTTGAATCGTTGAAGGTTTGAAGCTTAGCTTATTTTGGTCTTGTGATCTGCCATTAATAGCTGCAGAGCTCCTAACTTTGTTCTTGAAAAACGGAAATAGACCCACCAGAGTAAAACGTGTCTTTTGATGATTCTGACTTGACCAATATGATCATGCAATGAGTTAATCCTATCAAAATCATTTGGTCATTCTGGGAGGTCCTATTTGAGAGTTTCCACGAAAATAGGAAAAAACTCTAATTTTCAAAATTTAGAATTTTGCGTCATGTTCTCCTTAATGACCCACCAAGATTTATGATTAGATGACCTAAAGCAGGACCTTTGGCATTTTAACAAGATTTGAAACCAGATTTTAAAATGCCAAAAATTTATTTTGGGTACAGGCTCCGTCTGGTGACCATGTCGGATACCTACGGCATAGGAGAACCGAGAATCTCAAGTTTCGTAGACCAGTATATATAATCAGTTGGGTAATGGAGTCAGGACTTTGGTTCCATACATACCTAAAAATAGAGTTCACCTTATTTATTGGGTTCCCCCAATTTATTCACCTACGACAAAACATCTAAGAAATCACCTAAAACACGACAATACTTCACTGAACGGGGAAAAACATAACAACATAACGTTAAAGCAAAGAAAAATTATTTTACAAAGAACTCACCCCATCCCCGAAGGGACGAAATGCTTCAAGTATTGCCTGCTTCATGGCAGAGCGAAGAGCCTCCCATCAATGTTGCTTCTGCCTGAAAGGCTTTACTTCTTTTCTGATGGGAATTACAGGAGACAATCCCTCTGGGATGAAGATTCTCAGGTATTCATATATCCAAGCAAAAGTACTCTGACAGAAGTCAGAATATGATGCAAATGAGAAAGCTGATACCCCTGAGGCATTAGTTCTGCTATAGTTCATCCTCGGGATGTTGAACTCTTCACACCAGTTGATCGAGTTCCAAACTCGATTTCTATAATGCCGTAGGTGATCTTTGCTGACCTGAAAATATCCATTGACCGGCTCACAAGTCAGCTCCAGATCGCCTTTAATACATAGGAATTTGATTCCCATGTCTTCGGCATCTTTGAGGCCTAATAAAAGCACCTCTTTCTCAGCCTCAGTGAATTCCAATTTCACTGGTGAGTGCAATTGTCCTTTAGGGGAGATGATCACTTCCCCTGCTTCTGAACTTGTATCTGAACAACCTCCATCGAACTGTGTTGTCCATGACCTTGCGTCCTCTAGCAGTCTTTTTTCAGAACAAGCAATGTTCTGATCTTTAGTTTCTATCTCTGCCAGAGTTACATAATTACTGGGACGTACTTCAGCCTTTGTTCCTGCTGGAACAGATGACTTGAGCACAGCCTGCTTCTTCACAATATTGAGAATCTGATCTATTTGTTCTGGATGGTCCTGAAGATATTCCAGTTGAGAGATTTGTACCTTGGTCTTCATCATGGAAGCTACGATGTCAAAATTTGCTAAAGACGTCTCTTGAGCAACTGGAACAGCGTTCTTCTGTGAAGATCTGGGATTGGAAGTGAAAGGCACCTCTTCACCCTTTTCGTTTGATTTCCATCTTTCTTCCTCTTCTTTCTGTGCTTTCAAGTGTTGAACACGTGTAGTCACAGGCGTTGAAAATTTTTCATGATTCACCGCAAGAGAATACTGACGGTATGCTTCTTTTTCTTCTTTAATAACGGGTTCGAAGTTTCTCGTTGCCGAGTCGCCATAGAAGTTGTCCGTCTGTGGTAAGACAACATTCGAACTTGTTGGTACAAAACTAGAACTGGGAGCAGCTTCAGCGTATCCCATGATTTGGGTCATTCTCAGATTCTCAGGACATGTGGATCCGGTATGTTCATTACTGTCATGGAAACAGCAAAACACTGCATTGTGTGCAGCTTCAATCATTGGTCTTGATGGAGGTATTGGCAACCGTGGCTGAAGATTGTCTCTCTTTGGTTGGTACGGTTGTTGAGCTAGAGATCTGATAGAATCTGTTTTCATCAAGCCGGAAGTGATCATATTATCCTCCAACTCGATGGCGTGTTCTTGCACACTCTTCAACTCTGTTTCTTTTGCCATCTTCAGGAAGAAGGCTATCTCTGATGGAAGAGCATTTATGAAACAACTTATCAGGATCTCTGGTGATGGGTCGAGCGTAGAAGAAATTCTTGTAACAAGACGATTAAATCTTGATACAAATTCCCTCATGTGTTCATTGCGTTCCATCTTTGAATTTGCAAGCTGGGCAAACAACATATGATTGTCTTCAGCGGGCTTGAATCTCGCCAAAAACTTCTCGCTCATAGTTTCCTAGCTTGTAATAATGCCTGGCTTCAGGTGACTGAACCACTCAGCAGCATCTCCAACAAGAGTCTCCACAAAGAGACGCACTGCGATGTCTTCATGTGGCACATGCAAGATGGCGCAAGCCGTTGTGAATGCAGCAAAATGTTCATCTGGGTGTTGACTTCCATCGCCATGAAATTGGGGGAAGTGTTTCCTTGACCCTTTAGGTAATTCATGAATTACCTGAAAAGCCAAAGGTCCAATACTATTACCCCAAGGTAACGAAGGTGGACGCCTCTTGCCAGCATTGTTATTGTTACCATCCATTGCTTCTTGTATGGATCATGCAATCGGATGCCAGAAGGTCACTCCCGTGACATAAAAGCGTTAAGCTTTTCTTGAAGTTTGATGCCTCGTTGCCCCACGGTGGGCGCCAGAAAACTGTTGGCGTTTAAATTAGCACCTCTGGAGTGCTGATTGTAAACGTTCAGCTATTTCAAATGTTTTGCAACACTTCTTCGTTATTTAAAGAGGAGAAGTCCCTCTCTGCTGGGAGCAATGCGTAGGGAAGGGAAATGTCTAACTAGGTTCCTATCTTTTCATGCTTCAGCGGCAGGACACAAGGGTGCATAAACACAATGCGCCGTAGCTAAGCTTTTCTCTGGTTTCTGCAGATCTTAACTACGACTAACTAGCTTTTATCTATCCAATACCTTCAAGATGAACAGAGCATGAGGGTAAAGGAGCGGGAATGGAATGGTTGGATCACTTGAATTCGCCGTCTCCAGAGGATATGACCGAGGCTCTGAACTCTCGGGTATACACCAGGATAAGGTTGGTACAAGCAAACACTCTGCACGGTAAACTAGATCCGAGATCTGCCAAGGAGGAGGGACTCCTATCCGAGGTATGAGCTTAAGAAATAGTTTACTAGAAACAACAAAATCACGATGCCTTGGCCAACGAGCTTGCTAAGGAGGAGGGACTCCTATCCGAAGTATAGCTTGGAAGTCAACACATTAAACAACATCAAACGACAACTGTCAATAACAAATATCCAAGGAGGAGGGACTCCTATCCGAGGAGGGAAATGAGACAACAAGCTATTAAACACAGGACGTAGACATAACTCAAATAAGATGATCAAAATGCAAGCGCCTTCTGATATTCTTCTTCAATGCTTTATCAGCGAACTACAAAAGTTGGGAAAGCAAAGGCACGAAATCATGCACAATTACAATCATCCAACGAACTCTCATCCAAGAGTGAACAAATATTCGCTTTCAAAGTGTTGGCAACAATGGCGCAGCAATTTTGCATAGCAAGTAAAGGTTAAACAAATAATGAGCCCAAGGCTCTTATTTATAAAACTCAAAGGAGTGGGCAACCCCAAAATCTCCTTGAGTTAACAATGAGTTCTTGCCAATCAATTAGCAAGATTTATTCCTAAATAGGGGGAACAAGCAGTTAACTGGAAAGCTACTTCAGTTAACTGAAAGTCAACAAAGAGTCAACTGGAAACTACTTCAGTTGACTGAAAGCAAACTAAAGGGGAACTTAAATGTAAAGTCTCCCTCCAAAATAGACATCCACATTTAGTGGAGATCTAAGATCCACAAATCATGGAAGTCAATTAGACATCCTTAATTAGTGGGATCTGACAATGCATGATTTAAGGAAAGTGGAGTTAAACTTGGAAAGAAGCATCAAGTTAACTCCAACTACATTTAATAGCATCTCGAGTTGACTTGGAAAGAAGCGTCAAGTCAACTCAAGTCTCATGAATGCCACTTGGAGTGTGTATGGCGTCCTTCCTAGGTGTCTGACACCTCATCATCACTTCCGGTCAACAGCTTCTTGATCTGTGTTGACTTCTTCTGTTTTCAAATAGTCAATGTTTTGATGACACGCCATCTCCTCTTGCGCAAGCTATTGCTCTTGGTAACTTTGGCGGCTTCGTGCTTGGAATGATCTCTTCGCAGCTGGCAAGCCAAGGTGCTTACTGCCACGCGAGAGATGGTAATATTGGTCTTTTTGCTGCAAGATCAGTCTTTCTTACTTCTTCGTCCAGAGTAACTGCTGCAGGTCTCCACTGAGCGGGAGATGTATTCTTTTCAAAGATAAAGATCCGCAGACTACTGATGATGTCTGTTTTCTCTCCAGCAACGTGTGTAAGATCTGGTTGGAGAGTTGCTGGTGCAAGGTCTGGTTGCTCAATTGGAGCCCAAGGATGCCAAATTGTCATTCTATGAAGAAGAACTCGCCTGTTGACTGTAAACACGAATGTGTTTAGACAACTTCCTAAAACCCTTGAAAATAGCGCCCTGCCGAGAAGTATTTTTCCGGAAAAAGTCTGGCACATGGGTTTTGTTTGTGCATCAATGCTGAACAGACCCAGTTCCTCAGAATTTGGATTCTGAAACTTTTTCGGAAAAACCCCCAAAAATAGGGGCAGCAAGTATGCTGATTTTTGGAAATTTGACGAGATGGGTTCCTCTGGAAAATTATGCTAGATGTACCCAGTTGATCTGATCTGATGTAGCCTGCCACCTTTTTGAAATGTGCAAGAAAACCTAAGACAAGAAGAGAGGAAGTAGACAGAAGATGAATTGGAAGTTTTTATCTGACTCTGAGAAAATCCGTCTCTGAATCCAACCTTAGATTAGCAATCCTCTTCTGCTTCAGATCTGCAAGAAATATTGAAGAACGGATGAAAACCTTGGCCAGATCTGTAAATGGCGTCCTTGAGAGCTCATGGCTGTTCTTGATCATCAACCTGCAATGAAATAATGAAGTGGGACGCCTTCACCTTGAATACATAGACCCAAGCCTTAGATCCACAAGTTTGGGGACCTAACTCACGATCAAAAGTGATTTCCACTGATCGTGGAGTGTTTTAGCCAAGTTTTGCTCAAAATATCTTGACTTTAGTCAACAACTTGACTTTTGACTTCTTCAAGGCGTCCCTTTTGATTTTTGCAAGTTTTTTATTATTTTCTCTCCTGAACAGCCTCAGTTTGATCCTGAATCTAGCGTTGTCTGTTGATCTTGAGACGTCACGGACACATTCACTGCGGAGCTGGATCCAAACTGAAGAGAAGTGCCTGGGAGAGGTGATGATAAAAAGCTGAGTTTAGGGCTCTAAAAGAATGGGCGCCTTTCCCAAGAAAAGGCGCTTTTGCTTATGCCTTAGTGATTTTTCAATCTTCGTTCTTCAGCTTTTTGAAATGACCTCTTGTGCCTTGATCTGGATTTCTCGTTGATCGGAGAGTCAGATGATTTCGCTTGATGTCTCATCAGGTACCCAGCTCTGCTTCGCCAAAAATGACTGTCTTCAGAAAACCTGGATTTCAGTTTAGGGTTCCTTTATCCAAGGGCGCCCCTCCTTGAAAAGGGCGCTTTTGCCTTTTAGCCTGATTATTTCCATCTGACAAGTTGCCTACTTTGATCCAGATTATCCGTTGACTGCTCTGTCAGGTATTGATGCTTGCAGTTGCGTTTCCGAGATCTACTTGGGTTGAGAAAGATATCCTGGGAAGCCTTTTGTCATTTATCAGCATCTGGAGGTCAAGAAAGAAGGGCGCCTTTCTTTTGGAAAGGCTCTTTTTCCTTCGAACTTTGCCGTTAACTGTGGTTTCCTGACAATTCCTCAACTGCCTCTTTTTGCTTCGTCAGCAGTTGCTAGTGATCTATTCATCGGATGATCTGGATGTTTGTTTCACTGTCGAGCCAACACTCAAACGTCAAGAATGACTGCTTTGGATGATCATACTGACTGCATTTGACCCTCAAAGATCATGGGCGCCCCTGCTTGAAAAAGGCTCTTTTCAGCTTTTTGAGTTTTCTCCTTCGTAACGTTTCCAGAGTTAGTCAAATTTTGACCTTTTCACTTTGAGGAAACTCCTCGCGTCGAATCACCATTTCTTCATGTCTCCACGTTCACGTAGTGTATGGATGTTGGGAAAAATGACTAAGGCATTTGGTACGCAGCCTCCTCTTGGTAGCAAAGTGACATTCCACCGGACTTAGTCAATTTTTTAAATGAAATTTTTTGAAAATCGGACTTAGTCAATTCTCAACATTTTTCATTTTTGAAAATCCCTTTAGAAATCCAAAGCCGGCATCATTTTTGACCTTTTACGCCATGGTTGTATCGTTGAAGGTTTTGAAGCAACTTCGGCTTTTTATTAGGCCAATCTGCCACCATTAATGAGCTGAGGAGCTCTAACCGTTCACGAGAAATAGACCCGCAGTAAAGCGTGTCTTTTGATGATTCGACTTGACCAATGTGATCATTGAAGCCTTTTAAGCTATAAAATCATTTTCGGTCATTTGGGAAAAGTCACATTTTGAGGATTTCCAGAAATAGGGAAAAACCTAATTTTTCAAAACTGAGAATTTTGCCGCGTGTGTTCAACGAAACTACCAAGATTCTATGATTGAATTGACTAAAACAGACCTTCATGGCATTTAACAAGATTTAGCTCAATTTACAAAATGCCAAAAATTTATTTGAGGTACAACACATTTTAAATAATTGATTTATTTAAAATGGAGGAATCAATAAATTGACGAATTAAATAATTAAAATTTAATTATTTAATTTAAGAAGATAAAGATTAATTAATTAAATAAATAAATCAATTTATTTAATTAAGACAATTAGTGACATATTAAATAAATAAATAAAACTTATTTATTTAATGTCGAGGAAAATATATGACAAAGGAACAATTAAATAAATTAAAATTTATTTAATTAAGGAAAGACAGACAATTAACGGCATTTTATTGAATAAATAAAATAACATTTATTTATTTAATAATCATGAAGAATAAAGGATTATTGAAATTAATTAAATAATTATGAATTATTTAATCAATAGCCTAATGGGATCTCAAGGACATAATTAAATGTCTTAATTATGCTAGGATCTAAAGTGGTAAAAAATGAAGCTTACAGGCCTAGGTCATTTTTAGGTGTCTACATTTTGCCCCTCTTTGTAATAATATCGCTTGTCGCATTGTGACAAAGAAAATAAGCCAAGAATATGCCCCAGCGAAGGTATGGAGTATCATTGCCCCCTCGGGAAATTTTCAAATTTTGGGTCGATGCCAGAAAAATTTGCAAAGGGTCCCGATAAATCAATTTAATGACTAGAAAAACAACGGCGCAGTCGGTTTCAGATTCTGACATGTTTAAAGCAACTTACGAGGAAGTCAAACGTGTTCAAATGAGCCTCCAGTATTGACCTTGTTTGAAAAATGTCATTTTGACCTTATAAATAGGTTGACAAAGGGGTTAAAGTCAATTCACTTTTACTATTTACCTTGCGAAACTTGAAAGCTCAAAGCGAAAGGCGCAGCAGCGAGGATGGTTATTCCAGTGTCAGAGCACCGCGGGGAGATCGTGAGGACCTTCAGACGGCTAGAGGGCTCAGAGTTAGTGGTATGTACCTTAAACTCACTTTGTCATTTTATCGTTTTGCGTGCCATTTGATGTTTTCTAGGATAGTCAACGTCTACGCCGCGACACATATGTGTTCGCGTAAGTCGCAATTGCCTTCGTGTTCGACGCATTTGATGCGTCGTGATGCAAGTGCTCAGGCAAACTTGGGTGCACTGGTGGTTTGCGCCGCATTTGACAATTCGTGCAACGCAAATGACTTATCAAGTCGCATATGACCATTGGAATGCCGCAATCATTGTTTTGCAATGCAATCGCGGCTTTGAATGATGCAATTGCTTTGTCGTGCCGCATTCACCATGTTGCGACGCATTCGCAAAATTTTGTGACGCAAATGTCATATCGAGACGCAATTGGTATATTGAGACGCATTTGATGTTTTGAACGACGCAGTTGTCTTTTCACGACGCAATTGCTTGGTTGCGACACACTTGCCTGTTTGTTTAATAAAACTTGTTTTGATGTTTGTGTGACCTTAGTTGCTTTTCATGATGTTTGACAGTTGTCCAAAAAGTGTTGATGCAGTGTTCATCTTTTTGCAGAGGCAGCTTGCCCCTATTTATACGAGAGAGAGCAGACCAACCACCTTTCGGTTCACCGATCAGTTGGGCCCGCGAGAGCGGCGACGATTGATGCATTTGGGTTTATTCTACGCTGCGTTCATGCCTGCCATTTGGGCGAACAGGGGTCTGTTTACCGCATTGTGCGAGCGATGGCACTCTGAGACCTGTTCCTTCCACCTGCCGACAGGTGAGGCCACCATTACCCTAGAGGACGTCTACCGGATTCTCCGAGTTCCTATTTGAGGGGAGCGGATCGTCTATGATCCGCGGCATGGCGAGCAAACCTTCCGTGCCTATTATCGAGATTAGGGTGCTGGTCTGGGCATTCAGGGGTATGAGATCCGATGGGAGTTCCTGGCAGAGCACTACGGGCGGTTTGATGCATTCTTAGCGACGATGATTGCAGGTATCTTGATTCCTGATCGGCGAGGACATGGCTTTCTGATTGGTTGGGGAGATGTCCTGGTTGGCATGAGACGGGACAGGACAATTTATGCATGGGGTCCCTGTTTGCTAGGGATGCTTTACCATCAGCTTCATGACGTCGCATACAGGAGAGGAGAGAGTATCTCCTGTGGGACCACTTTGATGATGATCTAGGCGTGGGAGCACATTTCCATCTTCCGCCCTCCCATTGACAGACCGCAGCTAGCCGAGGGGATGCCCTACTCTTACTACTATGTCGGTGCGCTACAGCAGACCCATATGGATGAGACAGGGTGGTGGCGGCACAGGATTGACACCATGGTGATATTCATCTGGAGGCTGTACAGAGATTGTGAGGCATGGGACGATGAGGACGAGCACCTCAGCTTCTGCAGGCAGTATAGGTATCTTATTGGCAGGACAGTGCAGACGTCCTTGATTATCGAGATGTACCTCCCACAGCGTGTCCTTAAGCAGTTCGGGGAGCAATAGGATGTACCCATGGGGATGGCAGAGTATGCCAGATCTTCCAGAGAGTATGCGTGGGGGCCAGCCATCCCAGTGGCATTTGCGATGCAGCAGATTGATGGGCTAGTAGCCCAGGCATGGGGATGGAGAGGCGGAGCAGCTGATCCTGGGACGACGATGGCGTATGATTTATGGTGGCAGGCATGCAGACCCGTGCCATTGACAGATCCTGACGGGCCAGCACCAGTTGATAGGCAGTCAGTTATTCTGCGGGTGCCACAAGCCAGACGAGGTGGCTGAGGCAGAGATGGAGGCAGAGGGAGAGGCAGAGGCAGGGACGGAGATGGAGGGAGGGGTGGGGATGGAGGCAGAGATGGAGGCAGGGGTGGAGACGGAGGCAGAGATGGAGGCAGGGGTGGAGATGGAGGCAAGGGAGGAGATGATGGCGGAGACGGCCAGAGACGGAGGCGAGACGGTCAGGCGCAGGGCCGGAGGGTGTGCCCACGAGTGGCGAGGGTTGTCTTGGATGCCATCCCCGAGGTTGGCGAGGAGGGAGAGAGAGAGGAGCAGCCCAAACAGGAGGGAGAGGGTGAGGAGAGACGGGAGGAGAGACATAAGGAGGCAGAGGGGGAGAGATAGGAGGAGGAGGCGGAGGCGGAGAGGCATGAGGAGGAGGCGAAGGCAGAGGTGGAGAGGCATGAGGAGGAGGCAGAGACAAAGAGGCATGAGGAGGAGGCAGAGGCAGAGAGGTATGAGGAGGAGGCAGAGGCAGAGAGGCAGTAGGATATGCCAGAGATGGAGATGGAGGTGGGTGGGTAGGAGGAGGAGGTGGATGATGATGAGGAGGAGGACGATGCCATAGATGAGGCCGAGAGACTACTCTGATGGCAGATGGTGGAGGGGGAGGAGGAGATACTGTCCACTTCAGAGTTTCCGCCAGATGCCACAGCAGATCAGAGGGTGTTAGACCTACAGCAGAGATTGGATGCCAGCTTGGCACAGGTCAGGTCCTTACAGTCAGCCCTGGAGGTAGCCCGGGTAGAGCGAGATCAGGCGGTGATCTGCCAGCAGGATGCGGCTCAGTGGTGTACAGAGTTCACAGCTTTATGCACAGGGCCCATGGGAGACATGGCTCGGGAGCTTGCCAGGGTGAGCACCAAATTAGGGCAGTACAGGACCCTATATGAGCAGGCAGTGCCACCAGAGCGACGGGATCCTACCTTGTCCCAATCACAGACGAGGACAGGTAGCGGACATAGGTCAGGCAGTGGCAGTGGTACCAGGAGCCATACTAGTGTCGGAGGATCTACCTCGACAGGGCATACTTCAGGGCACAGGTCACATCACTCGCGCCGGCATACTCCTAGTCCTATTTCGATTGGTTTAGTACAGAGATCAACACAGGTATAGCCACCAGTTGGTGATCCATCTATTGGTCAGAGTCAGGCAGCAGTGACATCATAGATGTCCTTTACAGTTGAGATGGCGCCATCCTTTGCAGCTCCATCAGTGGCACAGGCAGAGGTTGTGATAGTTTCAGCGCAGAGGTCAGTACAGGATCAGCCGCCAGTGATAGATCCGTCTACCTCTCAGAGTCCAGCAGCAGTGACCTCACAGATGTTTTCCACCGTCAGGATGATACCCTCACTCGCGGTTCCATCAGTATCACAGACAGAGGCTGCTACAGGACCACCTATTGCTTCAGAGCCAGTGACAGGGTTACAGCCGCCACATTCTTCCCCTCGAGGGGATGATGAGAGCCTACCCTAGGGGAATATTTGTATTATGACACACTATGTATATGATTGAGCCTGTGAGCTCCATTTTTGGGATATCTGTTGACTCTATCCTGTGACATTGTACCCTTTTTGAGATGATTCTATATGATGATGCAGTTTTGATGTGGCCTATATGTGTTATGTGATGCTTTTGCTTTATGTATTATGATATGTATGATGTATGATGCTTAATTTATGATGCCATGTATGTCTTATGATGCCTATTTATGATTTTGACGCCATGATAATGCAATGCTTATTTATGTGACTATGTTAATGATGTGCATGATGTATGTAGTAAAAGATGCAATGCTAATGATTATGTTAATGCAATGTTTGCGATTATGTATATGATTTGATACCATGGATAATATATGTATGGACCTAATGCAATGTATCTAATTATGTATGCACTTATTTTATTTTTTTGGATGTCACAGGATATCATCGTGGGATGGACGAGAGAAGATGACGAGACTGATGAGAGAAGATGACCAGATCAAAAAGAGAAGATGATGAGACCTATGAAAATGCATGTTAATTCCTAAACCAAATCCTTCAAAACTTTACTGTAGGACTCTTAATATTTATTGCTCTTAATCATCATTGGGCAGACTATTGTAATGGCCAAGAAACACCATGATATGACATAGATCAAGGTGTGCAAGGTCATACCATTACATAAGACAAACAGTCACAGACAAGGATGATCATGACTCATACTAGGAGCGTGTTTGTCCCAGTCTTTTTGTCATAATCAACCACAAGCAGAAAAAGACAAGGACAAATCATGAAACATCGTTGCTTCTCTAAATCTCGTTTCCAGGACATCCTTGAGAAACTAGTGACATGATTGCCAAAATACAAAAATAAAGTCCCTATCATGATATGTCGTTGCTTTTCTAAATCCCAGAGTCGGGACCTCGCTGAGAAGCTAGTAGTCATGTGTGTCAATTGTCATGCTACGTCGCTGCTTCTCTAAATCTTGCTTAGTGGGATCTCGCTGAAAAACTAATAACATGATAAAAGATCAAAAGAAAATTGTCAAGTGTTTGCCAAATGCGTCTGGATATCCATTGTTCTGATGTCAAGATGCCATGTTTGATAATGTCGAGATGTCGAAATGTTTAAAGTTTTGATGACCTTGGAAAATGTCGAGACTTGGTGAATTCAGGAAGGACACATCCTGAATAATGTCGATGCCGAGAGGATTTGATCCCTAATGGTCGTAGGGGGTCCCTCGAAATAATGACGATGCCTAGGAAGGACACATCCTAAGGCATAAATGACAGAGTTGGTTCTTCAGAAGGACACATCTGAAGAATACTTATGTCAGGACGAGTGATCTTTAGATGTCAAGAGGATCACTCAAAATGTCGAAATGACGATGACGACGCCTAGGAAGGACACATCCTAAGGCGTAAATGATAGAGGTTATCGTTCAGAAGGACTCATCTGAAGACAAACCGAAATTTGACAGTTAGACCAGTTTATGATGATTTGACTTGCTTTGACCGAGTTTGACTTGTGTTTGACTATATGCCGATATTGCCTTGATGATATGAGTGATGTGCTGATGAGATTGCCATGCTGAATAAATGATTGTTTTACTTTGTTTTAGGAGTTTTCCCGTGTGGAAAATGATTGGAAACTTTTGATGTGTGTGCCAATGTAGTGCCATGAACCCTAATGGACTGACCTAGTGCAGCCTCAGGGGCTCATCGATAGATGGCCTTGCCTACATCATACACTCAGAGACCTCGTAGTTCGACATGACCAATGACATTATTTTGATGACAAAAGATTGAGTCATGATTTATTTTGACAAACCTAACAAGACTAACCTAATGTCTCAGGGACTCAAATATGAGTCTTGCCTACGTAGCAAATGCATAGAGACAACGTAGTTCGAACAGATGACAAGGACTGAATGAATTGATTGACTTTTGACAAGAGATGACAGTGCGCTTGCGTGCTTCGAGCAGTGTGATGTTTTGTTTGGTTTTCTTTAGGACATTTTATGATTTTTAGGTCTTTTTCGGACATTTTATGCATGTTTTTGGTCTCTTTGTTCAGACTTTTGGCGATGTTTTGGTCTTTTTCAGGACATTTTATGATATTTTTGGTCTTTTTTCAGGACATTTTATGATGTTTTTGGTCTTTTTTAAGGACATTTTATGATGTTTTTGGTCTTTTTTCAGGACTTTTTATGATGTTTTTGGTCTTTTTTTAGGATTTTTTGCCAATGTTTTTGTGATCATATCGTGACATCCACTGCAGTTGCATTGATAAACATTTTTCCCCTAATCAGGTCTAAGACTTAGCCATTTGCAAGGAATATGGACGGGATGCTGCTGACTTGCTAGACAGACAGTCGTCAGGACTTGATGTCAATCATTTATCTACTATGATAGGTAGGGTAGGATGTGATGGCGATTTGCGGAATAATGGCGGAAATATCTTTCATCCTAGGCCAAGTTAGACAAAGTGAAAGTAGATGGCAGAGCAATGATTGATTACGCATGGCGCCTGCCAGGTTTTCACCATGGTACTTGTCCAAAGTGCCTGTTTCGGTTTCACTATTGAACGAATCATTTTTCTCTTTACTATTTTCATGATTTTTTGATTTTTTGGTGTCACCAAGACACCTTGTTTGCAGTTTTCATCGGGTGACGATTTTATCATTTTTCAAATTTTTTTGTATTTTTATGGCTTCCAGCTCCATCCATTTATGTGTAGAACTTTCAGAGATGTAAACTGTTGATGGGTTCTGTCAACTATTCCCCATCTGGAGTCGCCAGTTGATAAGCTCCGGAACCAAAAGAAGATATGATAACATAGGGACCCAGCCAATTTGGTTCAAATTTTCCTAGCTTTTCTCTGTCTGCTTGATTCTTGGGGTTCTGCATGAGAACTAGGTCGCCAATGTCAAACTTTCTGACCATAACCTTTTTATTGTAGCTGCGACAAAGGCAGTTCTGATATGCTTGAAGGTGATTCAGTGAGTTTTGTCTTCTTTCGTCCAGCATTTCCAGCTCGTGCAATCGTGATTGTCGGTACTCCTCTTCATTAGTTAGACCTTTCAAGGAGACTCGTAGCGAAGGAATTTCGACCTCAATGGATAAGATGGCTTCAGCACCAAAGACTAGGGCGAATTGGGTAGCTCCTATAGGTGCACGAATGCTAGTTCGATAGGCCCATAGAGCAGGGTTTAGTTTTATGTGCCAGTCACGGCCAACGTCATTGATAGTCTTTTTTAGGATCTTGACAATGGTTTTATTGACTTCACCAATTGCTTCCTTGTGGGTAGTATGGAGATGAAAAGGTGTGTTGATATGGAATCGTCACATAACTCACGCGTCTTGCTTTAACAGATTGTGATGATGGATCATAAGCCATACCGCACGATGTAGTTAATGAATTTTGATATTTTTTTTGCCGGTAATGTATGTTAATGGGATGGCTTCAATCCACTTTGGTGAAGTACTTAGTGGCGGTAATAATGAATTTATGGCCGTTGGATGAGGTTGGATGATCTTACCCACGAGGTCGAGTCCCCATTGAGCGAAGGGCCAAGGAGAAGTGATCGGCCGGAGTTCTTGTGCTGGAGCATGGACCAAGTCACTATGTATTTGACATTTGCGACAAGTCCTGACATATTCAATTGCATCTTTTTCCATTGTCGGCCAATAATACCCAAGTCTCGTTAGTTTCTTAGCCAGCGTAGGACCACTCGAATGAGATGCGCATATACCGTCATGTACCTCGTGTAAGGTTGTACATGCTTCATCAGTGTTAAGACATCTAAGGAGGGTATCGTCGAAACTACGGCGGTATAGGGTGTCACTGACAATGGCATATCTTGCAGATTTCCTAATGAAGGACTTCCTTTGGTTATTGGATAAGTTCGGTGGAAGGGTTTGGGATTTTAGGTAGTCATAAATGTCCCAATACCAAGGGGAGTTGGGACCAACAAGTTCACACACCATTTCTGACTCTGGGATATCATATGCTGGTATCAAAAGCTGCTCTACTAAGAACTCAAATTGTGGCACATTTTTAGGGATGTCCAAG
Organism: Sequoia sempervirens; assembly: GCA_007258455.2. Classification (NCBI taxonomy): domain Eukaryota; kingdom Viridiplantae; phylum Streptophyta; class Pinopsida; order Cupressales; family Cupressaceae; genus Sequoia; species Sequoia sempervirens. The sequence continues at coordinate 15,764 of VDFB02129028.1, forward strand.
AGAGAACTAATAGTAGCCATTACATCAGCTGCCTTATTCTGTGCCCTAGGGATTTGTTCAAAAGAAATCAACTGGAAGTATGTCAGGAAACTATCCACCATCCTCTTGTAGGGAAGCAACTTCTCATCTTTTGTTTCATAGTCATCATTCACTTGGTTGATCACGAGCTGGGAATCCCCAAATACAAGCAACGTCTGAATTTTCCATTTGATTGCCAACTTGAGACCTGTGACTAGTGCTTCATACTCGACAATGTTATTTGTGCAAGGGAAAGCGATCTTGAATGACTTTGGAATTGAATCCCCCTATGGTGTGATAAACAAGATTCCAGCGCCTGAGCCATGACCAATATGAGACCCATCAAAATATAGCTTCCATGGTGCTGCCGGTTCTGCATGAAAAATGGATTCATCGGGAAAATCAGTTACCAATGGATGGGTGACTTGGATCGGTGCATCTGCTAGTTGATCTACTATTACTTGCCCTTTTATTTCCTTGCGCTCAACATATTGTATGTCATACTCGCTTAGTATCATGACCCATTTTTCCAACCGGCCTGTTAATGCTGCCCGACTTAGTAGAAATTTTAGTGGATCAATCTTGGCGACCAGTTGTGTCTGATGACTGAGCATATAGTGTCTTAGTTTTTGGGATGCAAAGACAACAGCGAGACATGCATGTTCAATGTATGTGTAGTTCAACTCATAGCCTATCAGTGTGCGGCTGATGTAATAGATTGCTCTTTCTTTTCCTTCATGATCATTTTGGGCCAGCAATGCCCCCAGTGTTGAACTAGTAGTCGAGATGTATAGAATTAATGGCTTTCCATGAATAGGAGGCATGAGGACTGGTGTTGACAGCAGGTAATCTTTGATTTGCTAGAAAGTCTCTTGACATTTATCCGTCCATACAAAGGGGATCCCTTTGCGCAATAGGTACTGGAATGGGTGGCACTTATCTGCCAATTGGGCTATGAAACGGTGAATAGATTGTACTCTGCCTTGCAGAGTTCTGAGTTCACTGATCCCTGTGGGTGGAGGCATGTCTATGATTTCTTTGACCTTTGCCGGATCAACCTCTATGCCTCTTCGGGAAACTATGTACCCCAATAGTTTACCTGACGTGACCCCAAAAACACACTTCTTAGGGTTTAGCCGGACTTTGTACTCTTCAAGTCTCTTGAAAATTTTGTCGAGTACCTTCAAATGATCTTTCCTAGTTGCTGATTTGGCCAACAGGTTGTCTACATAATCTTCCATTATATTGTGCATCATGTCATGGAAGATCGTGGTCATAGCCCTTTGATATGTGGCACATGCGTTTTTGAGACCAAATGGCATGACGTTCCAACAGTATGTACCCCATGGACACGTAAATGTTGTTTTGTGCTGATCCTCGGGAGCAATGCGGATTTGATTATAGCCGAAGAAACCATCCATGAGGGATAGCATCTCATATCCTATAGTTAGGTCAACTATGATGTCAATGTTGGGCAAAAGAAAGTCATCCTTTGGACATGCTTTGTTTAGATCCCGAAAGTCTGTACATACCCGAATCAGCCCATTTTGCTTTGTCACCGGCACTAGATTGGAAATCCATTCAGCATAATCTATAGACCTTATGAATCCGGCATCCAGTAATTTCTTTAACTCGGCCTTGACCAATAGAGCAACTTGAGGGTGCATTTTGCGCAACTTCTGCTTGACTGGTTTAGCATTGGGTAATAGTGGTAGATGATGCAGAACCAATTTGGGGTCCAATCTTGGCATGTCAGCATAGGACCATGCAAAATTGATTTTCCATTCTACAAAGAATTTATGCAATTTTGGTTTCTCTTCATCAGTCAATGATGCCGCAAATAGGACCATCCTAGGGTCTTCTGCAGTTGAAATGTTATCCTCTATTGTGTCCTCAATAAGCATGGCCGATTTCTCCTATTGCACGGGGAGAAAGTCCAGTCCTCCATCTTTGGGCACCTCAGAGAAGTTTTCACCCGCAGATTCATCCTTTATTTTTACTATTTTATCGTCAAGAGGTGCCTTTCGGTTTTCACCTAGAGACGTTTCATTTTTTACTTTATTTTTACTTTTGCGACTAGAGGACTGAACAGTCTCGCCGAAGTATGTTGTGTAGTCTAAATCAATGGCAAATCCGGATTCATGGTCCCCACTGGGTATGCCTTCTCGTAATCCCATGAATTCGACAATTGCCTCATCATTCTGAAATGTGTCCAGAACTGGCGGTCCTTGTTGGTCCCAATCGACTAATTCAGGGTAAACTAAAGAGATTCCATCATCAAGGCTAGTGAATTGGGGTGAGGATGCGGACAGCATGCAGATGGATTCGGTGATGTTGTAAATGAGGTTATCATCATCCAACTCAACATCGAACTCTATCCAATATTCTCCTTCACTAGTGTCATATTCGTTATCAAAGTAAGGAGTAAAGGTTTTAGAGCCCTGGTTATCAATGTCGTCTGACACTTCGGATTGATTGGGATTAGAGGGTTCAGGGAATGGGTGTTGTATGTTGTGGGAAGTGGAAGTGGGACTTCGACCATTTGGTGCTTGTTCAATTTTGAATTTTTTCCAAAACCATTGCTTAGAGGTCAATTCTCCGGGTTCGACAAACAAATCATCAAGACAGCAGTCACTTAGGGATCATTCTGATCCAAATTCCCACTCATGGGAGTCTGTTTCGGTGAGGTTTTCCCTAGTAGTCTCGACACTGTCAGAAGCGTGTACTCGCTCATTTGAAAGTCCAGAGGCACGTCGATCGTCATTGTTGAGTGATCCAAACCCTAATCCAAGATACTTCAGAGTTTGAGAAGTTTCTATGGGTTCCCTTCGACCAGTTTTATTTTTTCCAAGGCCACTAGTACCATCGTAGCCTTTAGCCTTCATGATGTTGTAACCCTTGCCATATTTTTGAACTGGTAATGGAGGTAATGTGACTGTCTCCTTATAAATCCATCCTGTGATGTCAGCAAGGTCTTCATCACTCATGTCTCCCCACTTGATAAAGACTGTATTCGGTGGAACTTTGAAAGTTTCTTGAGGTTCCATTCTGAAACATGGCCGACCATATATCTTTGGAGGAGTGGATATTGTAGTTATGTTGTATGCTGTATTTAGTTTGAACTCTCCACAGCCGAGGTCCTGGATTTTGACAGTTGATTTAGTCTTAGGACTGGTGGAAGGTGGTGGTACGGCGGAAGACATGGATGGAGTGGATGTGGAAGATGACATGAGTGTGGAAGGGTCGATGTATTTGGACGATGAGGAGCCAGGTGCTTCTCGATTAATAGGTACTCAGTTTTCAGAGATACCCCTTAAGTTGGTACAATATTGGAAAGGGTCAGGGTCTCCGTATATGGTTACTTCTGTGCCGTTGAAAGGAAACTTGAGGCATTGGTGGTATGTGGATGGGATGGCTTTTAAGGCGTGAATCCATGGACGGCCTAGCAATATGTTATACAGTAGTTCCAAATCCAGGACCTGGCAAGTTGTGTCCACGATGACCGACCCCACTTTGATTGGGAGAGAGATAACACCACATGAAGAGCGTTCCTCGTCATCGTATGCTTTGATCACTATGCTTTTCGTTGGGTCTACGCACGCATTAGAGAACCCTAGAGCTTTACCAAATTTGAGGGAGCATATGTTCAACCCTGCTCCGCCATCTCCTAAAACTCGTCTAACTTTGTGCTTGTGGACAAAAGTTTCTATGTGTAATGCGTCATTGTGGTTGGTTTTACGTGATGAGGAGTCTTGGTCCAAGAAGGTGACGTGGTGCGGCGTGGTGAGATATCCCACCATAGTTTCAAACTGATTGACATCGATGTCCTTAGGGACCGATGACTCTAGGAGAGTTTTGTCTAGGATTTCTTTGTGCGCAGGAGAGATACGAAGCAGCTCAAGGATAGATATTTGTGTGGGAGTCTTTCCTAGTTGGTCAATGAGGTTGAACTGACTTTTGGGTTTCCACTATTGTGGAGTTGAGACAGGTTTTGGCTGTTTAGCCGATGCAGCAGGTTGTGATTGTTTAGCAGATGGGCCCGGTATAGTGATTTTGGCTTGTCTAGGGGGAGGTGGACCAGCTATAGTAACCTTGCCACTTCGTGTAGTAGCATTGCACTGGGGTGCTCTCTTGACTGTAATGGTATTGATGTGCTCATTGTCAGTTCTGACATTATTTATAATTGGTCCACCAAAATAATCATACTTGGCTCGAGTAAAGTTAGCTTGGTTCTGTGAACCTGAAGTGGAAGCATTATGAGAACCATGGTCCTGCAGTGGATTCGTATGGATAGTATGATCCAAATTGGAGGTGAATTGCGATCCACCTACTTCAATGGTGCGATTTTCGATAAGGTCTTGTATTATGTTTTTCAATTGTCGACAATTAGAGGTTGTATGCCCTTTGGCTCGATGGTATTCGCAAAGTGCATTGTCATTCCACCATGCTGGTTTGAATTGTCCTGGGTCATATGGTTTTATTTTTGGAAGTGTGATGACCCCATGCTGGATGCATTTCTTAAGGACTTCTTCAATGGGTTCACCCAAATGGGTGTATGTGTGACCCCTAGGAAATTGTCTCATCGGACGATATTGTCCCTGATTGTTTTGACCACTTTGGTTGTTTGAAGGAGTATTGGGAGGAGGTGTCCATGTCGTTGTTGGTCTGTTTTGTTGTTGAACCCCCTTCAGGGCCAATACGGGACCTACAGTGTTTGCAGTCTTGGCGTCAACAACACCGTCATTTGTGACTTGCTTATTTTTAACCCAATATTTGTTTTTGTTGGCGGGTGGATTGACGTTCGTGTTTTTGGAACCATATCTCAGTTCTCCCTTTGCGATAAGGGCTTTCTCAATCTGGACCCCCTTTTCGACCAATTCTGTGAAGTTTGTGCAACAATGTATTTGCAATGCAAATTTTAGGGGTCCTAGGAGTGTTTGGACAAACATGTCGACTTTTTCCCTTTCGGGGATGTCAATGTGACATCGACTAGCGAGGCTTCTCCATTTTTGAAAGAACGGGATAAATGTCTCACCCAAATATTCTTGTGTGAGATTGCACAAGCTAGTGATAGAGGTATCCATGTCAATGTTGTACGCGTAATTTCTTATGAATTTGTGTTTAAGCTCATCCCATGTCTGGATATCCTTTTGCGTTGAAAACCATTCAAGGGCTTGACCCGCCAGAATTTTAGAAAAAAGTCTCATCAAGTATGTTTGTTTGTAGGCGATGTCCATACAATTGGTTGCGAATTCACAAACGTGTTCAATGGGATTTGTCTTGCCTCTATATTTTGTGAAGTTGGGTGACACGTATCCTGGTGGAAATGAAGGCATGTATAAGTTCATGTCGAATGGGTATACATCTAGGTCATATGATATTTCTAATTTCCTGCCTGAAATGTACATGTTTTGGATGGTTTTCTCCATATCTCTCATTCTTGCTTTGAGTTCATCTATGGTGGGGTCGTTTATGTTTCCGTGCGTTGGATTGCCTGGTACACTGTGTGTTCCTGTTTGTTGTGTGTGAGGATTGGTGTATTGTGGCGGTACAGATTGTTGTGGTACGTGTGGAGTGATATGTTGTTGGTATTGGAAGTTATGAGTGGGTGCATGTTGATGGGTATGAATGTTAAATGAGTATGTTGGGATGTGTCCCCCAGCCATGTATGTCATTATTTGGGGGATGTTGTGACCATGACTGTTATAGTGTGTCAATGATGTCGTGGGTTGTGTTACTTGGCCCCCTTGTGTAAATTGCTGATTTTGCACAAGGGGGACGTTTGTGTTTGTACCTTGGGAGACAATGACATTTGACTGTGTTGTCGTATTAACATTTTTTTGTTGTCCTTGGATGAAGATACGTCCTGTGGCTCCTCCCGAAGGATTTTGTGAATTACTACTGAACGGATTTGTCGAAGTTGTGTTCATAGTAGTAGATGAAGTTGTCAAGAGGGGATTGTTGTGACTTGATGATGCCCCCGTGGTATTTACTGTCGTGGTAAAAAGAGGATTGGAATAATTTTCCCATATTGTTGAGGAGCCAAGAGTGGTTCCATTCGATTGGGGTAGTGTCGTGGATGTTGTGGGCATTGTGGATGATTGTGATCCCTCAATAGATGTAGCATTTATTGTGTTGGAGATGTTTGGGATGTTGGGCGTGTTATGTACTGTCGTTGTGGTCCCAAAGGAAGTATTGCTCGTAGTATTTAGAAGTTGACCACTATGTGACATGTTATGTGCGTTGTTGGCATTAGGGTCATGAAGTGTCAAATTTAGCGTGTTGGCATCAAATCCTGGTGGTAACTTAGCTCCTTCACTCAAGAGCATAGCTAAGAATCTATCTCTGTCCTGACGGACCATTGCTTCAACAAACTGACAGGCCTCGGGGTCTTGTGTCAATGCCTCTATGTTTTCCTGAAGTAGTTGACCATTTTCATCTCTTTGCAAGTAGAGTTCGAATGTACTGTTTGATGAGGATTGTGTTGTCACTGGAGGTTGATTGTCTAAATTGGAAAATGGATCATAAAGGGTCCAATTTGGGTCATGTGGAGGATTGTTGACAGTAAACAAGGGGTCTTGTCTAAAGTTTTCCATTTGTCTCTTTTGTTTTTGAAGTCTGGTTTCAACCATAAATGAGATTGCTCAAATGGGAATGACGACTAAATGCGAGTATGACACTACGTGAAGTCTAAATTCAAGATGACGACTAGAATGACTAATGTTTTTGGTTTTTTCGTGAATAGGATATGCAATGTGTATGCAATGTAAGACAAGGTTATCTAAGCGCTTCTAAGCTCGAACTTTGTTTTTGATTTTGACTGCTAAAGGACTTTGTTGGAAATGACAAGTTGACAAGGTCTAAATGACTAGTGAGTCTTCCTAACTAGACTTTTGAGTTGGAAGAAATCTCACAAAAGAGGACAATGACTAAAAAGGGGGTTTGATAACTTAGTCCAAGAGGGTCTAATTTCAAAAACAATGACTTTGCAAAGTGTGCTTAAGATTTTCCTAATCCTAAGTATGCAAAATATGAACCTAGGGATAGTCTAATGCCAAATGTATGCAATGAAAAGGAATGAGGTATGAAACCTATGGTGACTAATGCAAACTAATGGTCAAGACTTTGAGCAATTTCAAGTTTTGGTTTCTGACAGAGTCTTCTTGGTGACAGTGTTTGACAGATGGTGGACAAATTGAGGACCTCAAGTTTCAAATATGACGTTTTAAGTTTTGACAGGCAGATGCATCGCTCGAAACTGCAAATGCGTCTCAATTTAGCAAATGCGGTTCGGTTTTACAATTATGGATTTTGAACTATCAAATGCGACTCGATATATCATATGCGGCTTTTAATTTGACAGATGTGTCGCGACGCCTACAGATGTGTCATTCTAGGTCTCAAATGCGGTTTAGCAGAGCAGTTGCGTTGCAGAAAATCAGTTGCGGTTCGACAGATGTGACACAGTTTTGTTTCAAAATGATTTTCGTGTTGTTTTGATGGAAATTTTGATCTGTTTGATGAATGTTTTATTTGAACTGTGATAGAACCAAAAAAAAATTGACAAATACAGCGTTTTAAAAAAGTAACCAAACACACATCAGATAAGTACGATCCTAGGTTAGGCCATGACAATATTCTCTAGATTCCACGCGGGTTTCCCTAACCGCATATCTGTAGCGTGTGAATTCAGAAGCTTGGCTGCACGGGCTCCCCCTTACAGTGCACTCTCTTCTCAGGCCAACCAAGCTTCCAACCCCCATGAAACTCCCATGGCAAGCTGATCACCTCTACTACAAACTGCGAAAGTGTGGATGCCTTCACACCGACTGGTGCTGCGCTAGCAAATAGAAGGATTTTGGCTTACTACACAAGAGTTTTTAGTTCGGGAACCCCGTTCGAGTGTCCATACATGGGGCAAGAGATTAATCACCATTAAGGTGGCACTCCATCCTGAAGAGGTTAAGCTCAACAGGGTTTAAGGGAGTACAACTCCGTCCGTATGACACATCCGCACTCGCAACCTTAGGTTTTCCCTTAAGGTTTACATTTATATACCGGTCGGGGGTAGCTTGGCTTTAGCTCCGTTTCCGGTTTGAGTCACGTTGGGGTGATGAAATCCCCAGGCAGCCCAATTTCTAGAGTTGGTAACCGTTTCTCTTACAACCAAGATCGCCCGAAAGTGCGAGGGGAGAGGATACTCCGATATACCAAGTCAGGGTAAATAACAGATAAGAATGGGTCTGGTTTTCTGATCACAAGGTTTTCACCAAGTGAGAGCATACTCACCTACCATTATGTAAGCATAATCAATCATAGAAGACATGAGTTCTTTTTTATATGCACCAAAATCAAATGTTTGCTAAGCTAAGAAAAACAAGCACAAAGTTTGTTTATTCCTTCTTCGACATTCGAATCTGCAAACAATGAATTAGTAGTCTTTTTAAGCAATGGTCTTCGACACACGAATGAGGATCGCCACACGCTACAAGAAAAGATTAGTAACACAAAAAAAATCTAATATAGCCAACATGCAGGAAAAAAACATAGAAAAATAGAAAACTAGAAAACCAGAAACCCGAAACAACTTGAAATCCGAAAATCAGAACCTCAAAACTGAAAGAAAATTTTTACCAGACAGATGCGGCTCGACATGGCAAATGCATCGTTCGAGTCTTCAAATGCGGCGCGACAGATCAGATGCGTCATTCTGGTTGTCAGTTGCGGCTTGTCAAGGCGATTGCGGCGCTTCTGTAAGCAGATGCGTCGCGATGCATCAAATGCGTCACAATTTTTTTAAAAAGACACTTGCGTCGATCTGTACCTGTACCTGCAAAACAACAAAAAACAACAAAAAACCGTACAGAAACGAGAAAACGGAGTCGGGTTCACCAATGTAACTGAGGGTATTTTCTAGGTATTAGATTAGATCAATTGAATTGAAAGCAAAATGATAAAAACCCAAAGTAGCTACAAAACACAATGGAAATACATGAAAGAACGATTATACCTGATCGTCGAAGTCTCCATGATTCATTTTTGTAGCACCTTCTTATTTGCTGGATAATGTGGCCCTCATATTTGTTGTGCGAGCAAAATCTAAAAATTGTCTAAGTCCTACAACAAGCTTTGAAGGATTTTCTATGTCTAAATGCCTATGTCTATTGCCAATGCCTATGTCTAAAACAAATTCCAAAATTGATCAAATGACTATATCCAATACTAAAATTTCCTATGACAATAAAGTGTGAAAGTAAATGCCTATAATCACTATGCAAAGTGCCAGCATGTGCGTGTGTAATCGAAAAGTGAGAAGAAGATGGCATTTTATAGAAAATGCTATTTCGAATGGATGGACGAGATAAATTAATGAAATGAACGATCCAGATTACACCTAAGAATCCCTAATTAGGGTTAGGGAAAAATCCTTAATCGAACGGTCAAAATAAAATCGGATTGACGGTGGAGAATAAATGAGACAAATTAATTAGAAAATAAAGATTTTCGAAAAATCAAGAAGATAAGATTGCCCGATTTGCCAGATTCGAAAAATAAAGAGATAAGATTTGGACTGAAGATAAGATTTGGAAAATCAAGAATCTGCCCAATTGCTTGATTTTTAGAAGATTAACTGCTAATTTGAATTAAAATAATTCAAATTATTGATTTTATGAGATAATAAATAATCTTTTTCAGATTATTTATCCAAATCAACTAACAGTTAAGATTGGGATGACATTTTAAATAATTGATTTATTTAAAATGGGAGGAATATTAAATTGACAATTAAATAATTAAATTTAGTTATTTAATTTAGAAGATAAGATTAATTAATTAAATAAATCAATCAATTTATTTAATTAAGACAATTAGTGACATATTAAATAAATAAATAAAACTTATTTATTTAATAATCAGGAAGAAATATATGACAAAGGGTAATTAAATAAATTAAGAAATTTATTTAATTAAGGGAAGACTTAGACAATTAACGACGTATTGAATAAATAAATAACATTTATTTATTTAATAATCATGAAAAATAAAGGGACACGAATTAATTAAATAATTATGAATTATTTAATCAATAGTCGAATGTGGACCAAGGACATAATTAAATGTCTTAATTATGCTAGGACGAAAGTGGTAAAAATGAAGCTTGCAAGCCTAGGTCATTTTTAGGTGTCTACATGTATATATATATATGTGTGTGTGTGTGTGTATGAATGCATTTATGTTGATAGGGGATAGTAACATGATATATATGTATATATGTATTTACTAAAGTATATGGTTATATGTATGTATCAATGATGTCTACATACGTATAAACATATACAATAAAAGACGCATAAAAATGTATATTGGTATGTAGTATTGGCCTTGATTTCCATTGAGTTGATAGGAAATTAGGATTGTCGCTATAACCCCCCCTTGAGATATAAATTTTTCCATTTGAGTTCAGATACTAAAGGCTCTATGACAAGTCATGATATTGGAATGATTAAGATTATATATGTATTATCGATGACATACACGTAACAATGTGTCATTAATCGATTGCCATATGTATAAGTTTATGTTATATATATACACTACAACACAACAAGAAATTAGTGCCTAAAATAGCACCAAAATTTAGTGCATTTGAGTTCATCAATTGGACACATCTCAAGACGCAAAAGTCGGCACTAAATGGCATGTTCACTTTGGCGCCGGATTTTGCGCTGAAATTTTCACCGGATTTAGCACCCACTTTAGTGTCGGATTTTACACCGGAAAAATGGTGCAAGTAATAGCGCCGCCTTTAGCATTGGGAAGCAAGACCAATTTAATGTCGGAAATAGAGCCTAAATTAGTGCCCAATTTGGCTTCTAGTTTTTCTTCCATGTCTACTCCCATTGTTGCTTCTAGTTTTGCTCCTAGTCGTGCTTCTTGTTTTGCTTCTGGTATGACATCGAAAATAGCTTCTTTTTTGGCTTCCTAATTGACTCCAAGTTTTGCTTCCATTATGGTGTCCTTTGTTGCTTCCAGTTTTGCTTCCATTATGATGTCCTTTGTTGCTTCTAGTTTGGCTTCTGATTTTGTTTTTGGTTTTGCTTCTTGTGTTGCTTCCAGGTTTGCTTCCAGTTTTGCTTCTAGGTTTGCTTCTGGTTTTGCTTCCATCTTTGCCTCCAGTTTTGCTTCCAATTTCGCTTCCAGTTTTGCTTCTATTTTTTCTTCCGATATAACACCGCTTGTTGCATCTAGCTTTGCTTCCATTTTTGCGTATTTTTTTGCTTCTAATATGGCTTCTATTATTGCATCTATTGTTGCTTCTAAAATTGCTTCCATTATTACTTCTTTGTTTGCAACCCGAATTGCTTCTGTGTTTGCTTCCTAGATAACACCAAGCTTTGCTTCCAAAATTGCTTCTAGTTTGCTTCTAGTTTGGCTTCCATTGTTGATTTCTTTTTTTATTCTTTTTTTGCTTCCATTTGTTAATTTAATATGTTTTATTTCAATTTAATTAGTTAAATATATCATGCCTCTTAAATAACTCATATGATTATAGAGTAAGTAATTTAATTATTTAACTCATATGATTAAATAACAAGATAATTATTATAACATGATCATCATCTATAATTAAAACAAGTGAGTCAAAATCTATAATTTAATTGAATTTGACATCCATTTTGAGCAGTAAATTAAAACCATCATACATAATAAATATCCATCCAAAAATATCGACCAAATTGACAAGTCAATACTAATAAGATCATCATCATATATAACTAAAACAAGTGAAAGTCAAATATGCCAGTAGATCAATAACATGTCAAAATGATAAATTTCCAACAGTCGGCATAAGTCAAAATGATACATTTCCAACAGTCAACATAAGTCAAAATGATACATGTCCAAATGATAAAAGTAAAAATGATAAATTATGTAACTCAAATTGATACAAGTCAAGATGATACATGTCCAAATGATATAAGTGAAAATGATACATGTCAATATGATACAACTCAAGAATATGGTACTGTAGGTTGTGAAAATGATACATATGATAGTAACCATAAAAAAAGGCATCATAACGATATATCAGCAATGATCCATGATGCAGTCTATATGATCATGAATGTCACTAGCTACTACCAACAACTGCCTCATCATCATCATCACCATTGTGATAATCATTATCATGACATCATCATCGTCATCATCATTGTCATCGGCCTTGGTGTCTTCTATATTTGCGTTATCATCATCCTCTGCCATGTGATTTGTACTAGCAAAACCAATATTTTATGGATCTATATCATGATGAGGATCATCTTAATCTTCTGGAAGACCCGTGTTCTGCAAAAAAAAATCATTTAAAATGAAAAGTTATTATTTATTTCGTGCAATAATTTATTTTTCTGTTATATATCTAATATTACAACATATGAGACGAAACCATAATCATATTACATCATATCAAAGTGCACATACCATAATAAAATTTCAAAAAAATTACAGCTAATATGTCATTCCAATGATGTAAAACATGAAACAATTCTAATAAACGTTAGTAAAGATCATAAAAAAATTATTATACATTTAACTATCAACTGTAAATTCTATTACATAACCTTAAGTGCCAACCCTCTGCATTTTGTGCTATATATGATTATGTTTGCCTCAAATATCCTTTGAGAGTTAATTGGTCTATATATCTTTTTCTCCTATATTTCAGAATTGGATATTTTTCTAGGACATTTTGGCACTATAATATGCTTCAAAGGTTCTTTGAGAATTAACTAGTCTATATGTCCCCGTATTTGAGAGTTAACATTTATGGTTTAGTTTTTTGTTTGTAAGCAAGCTATGACATGCAACAATACTTGAGCATACAGAGAATAGTTCTTCAAGACATTTCGTACTCTGATTATACTATTTTTATGTGACCTTTTTCATGTATATAATCATATCATGTTCATGTATGTTAATATAAGGAAACTATGGAGGCAATTCAAAGAGATGGCCTTGAACTTTTGCCTCATCTTACAAAGTCTACAAGAATAGGAATAGGGATCAAATTTCAAGAGTCTAGTTTAAGTTTGAATTCAAGAAATGACAAAATTGTGAAGGCTAGAAAGGCTTTTAATGTATCACTTGGGTTTCAAAATTTGCAGTTGCAGATTGGTAACCCCAAAACAAAAAATTATTCATTGCTCCTTGTTGAAACTGTGGTTGTTAAGGATAAAGGGCCTGAAAATGCAACTAGGGTAAGCTCCAAGGTATACACTGATGTCGCATACTCATTTAACGGCGATGATGAAGATGAGGAAGTAAAACAAAAACCCAAGGCTGAGGTAAATGGAGGAGAATCAGGCAACTCCAAGGCAACCTTACGATCTAATAATCAGGAGATGACTAAAGAAGAGCAACGCCGGAAATACCAAGAAGAACTTGCAAGGCAAAAGAATGTGGAGACTGGAAGAAGATTAGCTGAGGGGGCATTGGTACAAGAGATGGACATGGCTCTTCCAAGCCATCCACTGAGATGGTTTCCTACAAAAATGTGGATGATATCCTCATTTCTAGAGAGCTCATGATTTGGGTTGATACAAAAAATAATGTTGTTTTGGTACCCATTTATGGCATCATGGTTCCATCATGGTTCCATTTCATGTAGCCACCATCAAGAGTGTTACAAGCCAACAAGATGGAGGGAATTCTTATATAAGGATAATTTTCAATGTTCCAGGTATTGGCTTTAATGCTAACTACATGCCAACATTGAAATTCCCTAGCAATATTTATGTTAAGGAAAATTCCTTTAGATCCAAGGATTCAAAGCACATCAACCATGTGGTACAAATGATTAAATCTCATAGACAATTTGTAGCAATAAAAGAGTCTAAAAAGGCAGAGAGAACTACACCAATGACTCAGGAGAAACTTCAGCTTTCAAAAACAAAGCCAATTAGGCTAGCAGACTTGTGGATCAGGCTAGCATTTGGTGGAAGAGGAAGAAAGATGACTGGAAATCTGGAGGCCCACTATAATGGATTTCAGTATTCAACCATGAGAGAAGAAGAGAGAGTTGATATCATGTATCAAAACATTAAGCATGCATTCTTCCAACCAGTAGAGAAGGAGATGATTACTTTGCTTCATTTTCATTTGCGTAACCATATCATCACATGGGAACCAAGAAGACCAAGGATGTCCAATTTTATGTGGAGGTAATGGCTGTGGTCCAAACTTTAGGAGGGGCAAGAAGGTCAATGTATGATCCTGGTGAAATTGAGGAAGAACAAGAGAGGAACAGGAAAAATAAAATCAATGTAGAGTTTCAAGGATTTTTCAAGCGATTAAGAGAGCTATGGAGTAGCCTCATCTAAAATATTTTGAACTAGAGTTTGATATACCATTTAGAGAGCTTGGTTTTCATGGAGTTCCTTTCAAAGCCTCTTCTTTTATTGTTCCTATGGTAAAATATTTGGTAGAGTTGGTGGAATTACCTTTCTTAGTAATCATTATTAGTGAGATTGAGATTGTTAATCAATTAGGTGCTAATTGCCTATAGCAATGAAAGAGTCTGATAAGGCAGAGAGCTACACTCGTGACTTAGGAGAAACTTCAACTTTCAAAAACAAAGCCAATTAGGCTAGTAGACTTGTGGATCAGGCCAGCATTTGGTGGAAGAGGAAGAAAGATGAATGGAACTCTAGAGGCGCACCATAATGGATTTCAGTATTCAACCATGAGAGCAGAAGAGAGTTGATATCATGTATCAAAACATTAAGCATGCATTCTTCAAGCCAGTGGAAAAGGAGATGATTACTTTACTTCATTTTCATTTGCATAATCATATCATGGCGTGGGAACCAAGAAGACCAAGGATGTCCAATTTTATGTGGAGGTAATGGATGTGGTCCAAACTTTAGGAGGGGCAAGAAGGTCAATGTATGATCTTGATGAAATTGAGGAAGAACAACAACAGAGGGACAAGAAAAATAAAATCAATGCAAAGTTTCAAGGATTTGTCAAGCGAGTAAGAGAGCTATGGGAGCAACCTCATCTAAAATATTTTGAACTAGAGTTTTATATACCATTTAGAGAGCTTGGTTTTCATGGAGTTCCTTTCAAAGCCTCTTCTTTTATTGTTCCTATGGTAAACTATTTGGTAGAGTTGGTGGAATTACCTTTCTTAGTAATCACTATTAGTGAGATTGAGATTGTTAACCTTGAGAGAGTAGGACTTGGGCAAAAGGCATTTGATATGGCTATTGTTTTCAAAGACTTCAAGTGGGATGTACTCCACATTGACGCCATTCCTCAATCTTTGCTTGATGGCATCAAGCAATGGCTGAACTCCATGGATAGAAATTATTATGAAAGCATAATGAACTTGAATTGGGGGCCAATTTTGAAGACTATTACTAATGATCCAGATAAATTTATTGAAGATGGTGGTTGGGAATTTTTGAATATGGAAGCTAGTGATTCTGATTCTAATAATTCAAAAGAGTCAAATCAAGGATATGAACCCTTTGATGTAGAAGAGGAATCAAAATCAGATGAGGAAGGTTCAAAAGTTGAATCTCTTGTGGAGTTAGATGAGGACGAAGAAGAAGAATATTATGAAGCAGAGGAAGGTAAAACATGGGATGAATTAGAATTTGAAGCCAAAAATACAAATAAGGAAAAAGGAGACGAGTCTGATAGTGAAGAGGAAAGGTCGCGATGAAAGGTAAAAGCTACAGGGAAGTCTCAGGCACCTGATATTAGAGATTCAAGAGGAATGCCTACCAAGAGGCATAAATTCAGATGAATTGAGTTCATCTACATCCTTCTACTATTTATTCATGCACATAAATGGTTCAGTTGTTTATACAAATGATGTATATATGTTAACTTGATCAGTGTTGTTACTTCGGTAGTTTGACTTCTATGACAACCAACCATTAGGCCATTATGTGCAGGAGCACATTTGTGTTTTTAGTTAGCTTTTTTGGATAGCTCTACTGGGTGTTAAGGAAATTCCATTTATCTTTTGAATGTTCAGAAGTCTAGTATTACACGCTTCTATATGTTGATCAGATCAAGTTGTAGGTTTTTTACGACCGATTTCTTTATTTATGGAGTTTTTTAACTTGGAAGAGAGGAATTTATTGCCTTTTTTAAATTAGATGGACAAATTAAGTGGATGGTTAGCTACGCCAAGTGATGTAGACTACAAGGATGTGTTAGATCTATAGGATGCCCACCAAGATGCATCAAAACATTCTTACATGTTAAAAGAATGGCAGCATCGTGAGGAAGGATGGCAAAGATGCATGTGGATCACTTAGTAGAATGGCAACATGAATTCAAGGAAGCACTCCTTGAGATACCATGTTTGAGAGAAAAGAAGATAAATCAAATCAACATGGGACTAAGTTACTCAAATGATACAACTCATAACTTAAATGAGGACACTTAAGAGATATTAAAAGACCATGGTCATTAATTAAAAGATGTGATGAAAATAGGAATGAATGTCACCCATTGCCCTTTAAGGCAAACAATATTTTTTTCCTCAACATGAAATAATCGGACAATTGAGTGGGATCTAGGGCCAACAAAGAAGCACTTTAGAACTCATCCTACACATCAATAAATAACTCAACACAAGAAATGTAAATTGACATATTAACACAAAAATATCCAACTAAGTTATTGAAAGTCAACTATTGATGCCTCGTTCTCCATCCACATTACAAAATCAGCCCACTTTTTGCTTTGTAACTTTTCCTTTTCAAATTGCTTTGGATGTCGGTCATATTTCGCCTCCTGTCAAAACATGGAACATGGACTAGTTAAACTAATTAATATGAAATCATTTACTTTTTCCTAGGAAATAAAAAATATATATTATTTAACATATTAAATACACTTACAAATGTAGAAATCAAGGCCTGTAAACCTTTTTGGCCACTATGATGCATGGCACGAAGTTTTTCAAGCCTAGCCTTGGAGGCCTTGTCCTGAAACATATACTAATTCAATTTAACTATGCACAAATAAAATTTAAAAATTATTTAATAAATTTGTTATAATCTTATGAGAAAATTCAAATACCTGTGTACTCTCCTCACCGGACTTCCTCCATGCATCGGACTTCTCATATTCTTTTACAAGCTCTTTCCATACTTTCACACATACATCAATTGGCCTTTTTTTGAGCCTTAGCTCGGGAGGGATTTTTTTTATCTTCTTTGTTTGGTTGCACCAAAATATCTTGTAGTTTTGAGCCATTTGTAGCTTTACCTTCTTCACAAACCAACCTGTACCAAATTCAGTCTCCATGTCATGGATAACTGCTTTTTGAAAGTGCATGGGTATCTTTGAGAATGGAAAATGTAGATGGTCTTTGAGCCATTGAAGGCATGATTCCTTCAACCTATTCACAAATGTTTTTCTAGCACCTATCATTCAGACTTCTCCTGAAACCACATCGTATTCTATCTTGGTATTGTAGCTACCAATGCAAGATGCAAAAGATGGCGTGGTGGAAGAATTTTGTGTCCCAAGAGTGATTGGGATAGTGGAAGTCTATGCTCCTTATTCCACATACCTAGAGTTTACTATTATTGATTTCCTCTTGGATCTTTTGCTCGATCCAAGACTGCCTCTACCCCCAATATGGAAGCCAATGCCTCTTTATCTTTGTCATTCTCATGTCCCTATATATATATATTAAAAATAAAAAAACTAAAAACTAAAAATGAAAGAAACAATGGAAACATTTACAAATCTATAAATTGACAATGAATTACCTCATTGTGGCCAGAGTTTGCTCCCTTTGCTCTCTTTCCTCTATTTCTTGACATTTTGAGGTGACCTAGGGTAAATTATTTTTGTCCAGTCTGTGGAGGCAAACGAAGTACACATTGTCAGGTATGAAAGTTTTTCCTTGAATGACTCTCTTTCTAGATTTAAATTCCTATGAATCAATTTCTTGTGCACCTGTATAGAATATAAATATATTTGAAAGGATATAAATATATACAAAATGAAACAAATGTATTGTAAAAAAATCAACACTTGCGCACCTATATAGAATGGTAATCTTTGGGGGATAAAAAGGGCACAGAGTGTGGTTTTATTGAGAGTTAACACATATAGGTCCCATGCCCGAGTCGCATCCGCTAATTAGAAAGAAAATCAATGTGTGTGCACAATCAATTCAAAACCATGAGCTCATTATTCTATAAAAGAATAAGTGAAAATTAGTAATAGCTAATTTAAGCCCGAAGGTCTCACAAATTTGAGGAAATGATCTATTATTCAGTTGTCATCTCAAAATCCCTATCTCCTCGTATTGTCTCAACCAACCTCTGTTCCCATGGGACCTAGCTGCAGTGCGGCAGATGTAGTTTAATGACTTTTCTTGAAAGCATTCAACTACTTTTTTAGGAAGGAAGCGAGAAAGTTGTCTTCAAAGAAAGGTATGGAAGGAAAGTACGAGAAATCGAACCAAAATCTGAAAGCTTGGGATGGGAATGATAAGAAAACCAGGGAATTGGGGTTTCAAAAATGCATTCACTACTCTTGGATGCGAAGGAAATAATGCAATGTTTACAATTTTACCCTCCTCCTTTGCAACCACATGAGACTTGAATGATTCACCTATAAACAAAAATATATTCACAACCCTTTCTTCACAATCCTCTCCATTTAATCCAAACAAAAATATTTATGGGAACAAAAAAAACAAATTGTAACCTTACCTATGGTATTGCAAACTAAATTGAATTTCTAATCTACTTGCTTGTAGCCCTCCTTCATGTCGTTTTTCCCTTTTTTCTCCTCTTTTCCTTCGTGCGGTGTTTTTCTCCTGTCATCTCTTCCTTGACTGTGCAGGAAGTTTTTAATTTTTGTTTTTGATTCAATAGTCGGCACTATAGTCGACATAGTTAACGCTGACTTTAGCACTGACTTTTAGCCCTGAATGTGATCTATTTGGGGTGCCAAAGGAGGCACAAAGTGCACCTAATTTAGCATCTATCAGTGCAAAATGATGTATTTTTCTTGGAAGTTGATAAATAAATTGATCCTAAATTGACTTCATTTTCATATGTTCCAAGGGAGCAATCATGGTTCCCTATTTTATCTATTCCTTATCCCATGTCAATTTTGTGGGTGCAAAACTGATAGAGGTTAGATTTGTGAACTCAGAAATGACCCCTAAACTTTTAAATATAAATTTAAATGGGCCTATGTTCACCCTATACAACTAGATGAGTCATCTAAAGTGTGAAATATTTCAAACTGCATGTTACAGATTTGTATAAAAGAACAAACCCTAATTCATTACTATCATCTTAGATATTGGGCTTATTGGGGAATTATGAAAAATCATCTATAAGAACTAAATCATTATCATGTGACATTGACATTGCATCAACATCCTATGTGTATTGCATGCTTCCTAGAGAGATTTGAGCTCTAGTTGTCAACATTTTGCGTGTAAAATTTTTGTGAAGAGCAAAATGTTGCAATGTCCTATTTTGTTTTTCATAGTATGTCTTAATGAAAAGCGAGCGTATTAACAAGATAATTTCAAAAATATTCTCTTGGTGCACAACTGTTATGTGACTATTGTCATTGTTGTGTATTACAAGATCCAGAGGAGTCCATGGAGAGAGGACATGGACGACGTAGATCTACTAAATCACAGAGAGGAAAGTGGGTGGAAATAGATATGACAACGGAATCTGCAGATACAATAGAGGTAAGATGAGAAAGCAACCTCAACCAAAGGAGGAAGGTGTTTATGAATTCACAAATGCTACAACATAGAGGAGATAAAGTCATTTTTTTGTCCATGAGGCTTTTGAGGCCAAACTTATTGGTTGAAAATGCATAGGAATGGTGATTAAATGTGATTCTATGATCAAGGGAAAATTTTGAAAATTAGGATGGCAAAAACATGATATCAATATGTCAAATATATGACTAAAGTGAGGTTTTGTGTTGGATAGCATATTCGTTGAAATGATATAATTGGTTTACTAAACATTATTTACTATGTTGTGTATTATAGGGGTGAGACGAGGCCATGGAAATAGATCGTATCATATCAAATGAGGACACAATGGATGAAGCAAGACATCAGGTACTCAAATTTTGACTTAACTTAGGAAAAAATGATCTGATGGAATTTTGTGATACGTCCATCTTTTTTCATAGTATTATTGAAATTTATAATGTATTATCCAATCTTGACATAAATTAATGCATGTTGTTGATTATTTTAGATGGAGATTGGAGCAAATGCAGAGCCTGGGCGTTCAACTAGAAAAAATAGAAGATATGTACATGGATGTGGACCTAAAACTGTTAAATCACGTAGAGGACAGTGGGTGGAAAAGGATATGACAATGGATCTTGCAGACACAACAAATGATTGCACTAAATAAGAGGTTGGTCAAGACTATAGTACATGGTGATGAGCCTAGTTTTTGGTCCAATTTTGGGTAGAATCTATAGTTTATTTGTTGGAAGTTGTCATGAACTTTGATGCTAAATGTTGATATTTTCATAATGTTTCCCTCAAACCATAGACATTGGGCTTAATCCTATTTCTGTAAGTTTTAATGACATTGGAATATTATGTGGATTATCTATATTGATTTTGCATGTGGTTAATAAATGTTCCTTAAGGTAGTTATAGATATGCAGTTATTGTGCGTACTGACATTGCCATGCAGATTTAGTTTGAGGATGCTAAGTTGAGGAAGACACCGCCAACTGGGTATGCACCGTAATGTCCAACAAAGGAATCGCTCAAAGGTCAAAGGAGGTCGACGACAAAAGATTCCTCATGCAAACCGAATGTAACCGCCTTGTAGTGGACTTTAATATTGATTGAGCAGATGTGGGCGTTACTGTTGTGCTAAATCTACGTTTGGACCTGCATGTCTTACCAGATTCCATGCACGTGTAATCGCTGCCACTCCACTTTCTTTGTTTTCCCTAAATGGTGTCCTCCCAGTTGTGGAGTTGAATACCTTATTTAGTTGATAATATAAATAAGGATATGATGCTCCTTCTCTAAAGGTTGGACGATTTGATATTGTACTTGCACTCTCAAGTTTTCAGTAATACAGATACATTACTCTTTTGTACTCATGATTTACAGTGAATAAAATAAAGTTCTGAGTTCGAGCATCTAAGTTTTCATTAGTTTTAGAGGATACTTATCCAAGGGGGCCCACTTGGTGAGTAATCCATCCTCTTAGTTTAGTATTATTTGTTGTTTAGTAATTAGTTAGAAATCTGGCACCGACTGTTCTTGCAGCCACTAGAATTCTATTATGTGACTGTTCCTGTAGCCAAAGCAGACAGAGTAGTGCCATGTTTGTTGCTTAGATTTTCACTTATATTACTCATTTTAGTTTGATGTAGTTGTTGATTGATGATTGGAATTTATGGTATTCCCTTCTAAGCAATTTACTTCAACATTGTGTGTTCCTTAGCTGTAGAATGAAAATGGTTATTTTGGGTTCCTAGTACACATATTGTGTTGACCCATTTCAAGTTCACGTCCCTGGATTGACAAGTTAAATGCACCTTCATGATGATTGAAATGGCTATTCAAGTTAGATGTCAAATCTCTGAATTATGATTGTAAGGGCTTAGTTATTAAATCATTGTAGGAGGCCAACACATGGGTTGAATACTTTGAGAAAATTGTTGTTTTTGGATGTTTTGTATGTCATGGAAAGAAAGAATTCAAACGAACAATTGTACAAAGACATTACATATATGATGAGCTTATATTCGGTAGTATGCCTCCTACAATTGATTCAAATCCAATAGGAATTATGGTAAGGAATTTTCCAATTTGATATAAATAACATTTATACTTCATTTAAACATTGTTTTATATTATTTAAATAACTAATTCTTTTCTTAATGGATACTTGCAGGATAAAGTTCTTGGTTTAAATTTTCCTAGATCACCAACTTCTAGCCTAGAGGGAAATGATCATTTATCAGATGATACATCTAACAAAAATATGTGCCAATATACAAGCTAGGAAGATGAGGAATTGATGATAACAAGTAACAGAACAAGAACCAGTTTAAAGATGCATAATTTTCTTAAAGACAGGGGGAAGGTAGAATGCATACCCTATGAGAATGAATGTGATGGAGATGGTGACTTTCCCTTGAGTTTGAGATCAATTTACAAAGATACATTTGATCGTCAACTATATTGTGCTTGACCTAGTGATCAACAACTACCTAGAGTGTATGAGGTGTTTCAATTTTGAGGATACAACTACATGATACGACCCTCCAATATTCATGGAGCGAATCTAGGCCTCTTTATTATCCAAAATTTACATGTGGGATCTAAACATAGAAATAATTCAAAACAAACCACTAGGAGATTAATGCCATATTATGGTCCATCATATTACAGTAATGAATGGAGAAGGCTAGTAGAATATAAGCCTAGCATGTCAGCATATGGTCTAAATTTGAATATGTATACACATCGTCTCCAATTGGAAGGTGGAAAAAAAATGAATAGAGGTCATCTTATGTATATAGATGGACATGCATACACACACAAAAATATTGCAGGATCTATAAATAGTAGTAAGGAAAGGGACCCTACTGTAAGACCAAATTGTCAGTTTGTTGAGGTTATAAATGATAAAGATAGGGATATTGAAAGAGAGGTTGATAGATTGATAATGGTTGAGGCTATTATGGACCTTACCATTGGGGATGAGTTATTGATTGATTACCCCTTCTTAAAATGCACTCTTGTGTGAAAGAAAAGGGAAGAACAAGGTCTCCTTAAGGATGTTCTTAAGGGTAGAAAACCAAAGAATAATAAATGAGTGTGGACTGATGTTTTATAAACTATGTTGTCAAAATTGTGTTTTATTTAAATTTTGTATTAAAAAGGTAGTCTATAAAATAATGTTCCATTATTCAATTGATGTATATATGTTCATACAATTTTTATTTTTATTTTTTAAGTCATATTTGATTATATTTCTTTGAAATTGATATATTTATGATTTATCCAATTGTTGGAAAACATTAAATAATGCTTGTGTTTTTTGATAGGTAGAAGATGTTGATGAAACACATACTAATACCCATGATCCAACTGGGTTATTAAGATTTGGACGGGATGATCCAAACCATCCTTTAAACAATACCAAGGCGAAAAGAGCAAGATTGAAGAAAATACTACCAGTTGAGAAATTTGAAGAGCTAATGAGATCCGCACACACTAATGACATGCCACCTAGCCTTAATGATGATGATCATGATAGTGAAAATGCAGTGCATGAAGAAGGATTGAATGAAATGCTTGTAGGTTTCTTTGGGGATGGAAACAATGATGACAATAATGATCATATGGTTGACAGTAATGATGATAGCAGGGGTAATTACCACCAACATAATGTTGATGATAACAACCTAAAAGACTCCACAAGCAAGCAGCAAAGACACCCGTGTTCAAATTGGGTGCAAGTAGAACCTCAAAAATGGCATGCACATTAATATTATTAGAAATCAAGTCACTATTTTGTTGGTCAGACAAAGGATTCACTACCCTACTAAAGTGAGTTGAAATCTATTTCTTACTTTGCATTGTCAATTGGTGTACATAATTCGTGAACATTCATCAACTTCATTTATATTTCTTTAAGGGGATTTTAAAACCATATATTGTATATAAACAGTCCTAGTATAGATTGACATATCAAACATGTTCATCATAAGTCAAACATTCAATTGATT
>VDFB02129030.1:0-19126 GCA_007258455.2 Sequoia sempervirens
GAATCAAGATCTCGTAGGGAACCTCTACAATAACCTCTCTTGTTTTTTTTTTTTTTTTATCTCAGAGTCATTTTTCCATGGTGTCCAATTTAGACTTGATGGAAAAAGTGTCAATTGCAAGCAATGTAAAGTTGCAAAGTGGTGCAACTTTTGTTTTGCAACTCATGTGACCAAACAAACTATTCTAATGTGTTTGAATGGGTACATTTACACTAGGTATGGTCCTCTTTTGCACCTAAATATGTGGAATCGCTCTGAGGTACGTTCAACTGGATTGATCCCTTAAGAGTCTAAAGTGTAAAAGGGCAACAATATTTGACGGGCTATTACTCAAAAAATTGTGATGCTTAAGAACTCTTCATTTAAGACTATGAGATCATGTTGGGCCCTTCTAAAATAACCTCTCTCAAGTTTTTTTTAATCTCTGAGTCATTTTTCTGTGGTGTCCAATTTTGACTTAATGGAAAAAGTGTCAATTACAAGCAATGTAAAGTTGCAAAGTGGTGCAACTTTTATTCTGCAATTTTTGTGACCAAACAAACTATTCCAATGCATTCAAATGGGTATTTTTATGCTAGGAATGGTCCTCTTTCACACCCAAACACATAGAATCGCTCTGAGCTATGTTCAACCGAATCAATCCCTTAAGAGTCCAAAGTGCAAAAGGGAAACAATCTTTTACAGGCTATTACACGGAAACCATGATGCTTAAGAACTCTTCATCTAAGCCTATGAGATTTCATTGGGCCCCTCTACAATAACCTCTCTCATTTTTGTTATCTTAGAGTCATTTTCCTGTGGTGTCCTATTTTAACTTGATGGAAAAAGTGTCAAATGCAAGCAGTGTAAAGTTGCAAAGTGGTGCAACTTTCGTTCTACAACTCATGTTACCAAACACACTATTCTAATGCATCCATATG
The DNA here is from genome assembly GCA_007258455.2 of Sequoia sempervirens. Taxonomy (NCBI): domain Eukaryota; kingdom Viridiplantae; phylum Streptophyta; class Pinopsida; order Cupressales; family Cupressaceae; genus Sequoia; species Sequoia sempervirens. The sequence goes on from VDFB02129030.1 coordinate 921, forward strand.
TGTAAATTTATGATATGTATGGTCCTCTTTCACACCCAAACATATGGAATCACTTCAAGCTACATTCAACCGACTCAATCCCTTAAGGGTCCAAAGTGCAAAAATGTAGCAATTTTTGACAGGCTATTACTCAGAAACCATGGAACTTATTAAATTTTTGTCTAATCCTATGGGATTGTGTTAGTCCCCTCTACAATAACCTCTCTCAATTTTTTTTATTATCTTAGAGTGGTTTTCCCGTGGTGTCCAATTTTCACTTGATGAAAAAATGTCAAATGCAAGTCGTGCAAAGTTGCAAAGTGGTGCAACTTTCATTCTGCAACTCATGTGACCAAACAAACTATTCCAACATTTCTAGATTGGTGGGTTTATGCTAGGAATGGTCCTATTTGACTATCTTGGTTTTCACTATCTTAGAGGTTTTTTTCTGTGGTGGAAAATTTTCACTTGGGAAAAAAATTGTCAAATGCAAGTAGTTGAAAGTTGCAAAGTGGTGTAACTTTCATTCTGCAACTCGTGTGACCAAAAAAAATGTTCCAATGCATATAGGTGGGTAAATTTACACTAGTAATGGTCCTATTTTACACCCAAACACATTGAATCACTCTGAGCTACATTCAATCGATAGAATCCCTTAAGAGTTCAAAGTGCAAAATGGTTACAAACTCCAACATGCTATTACTCGGATACCGTAATTCTTAGAAAGTTCTCGTCTAAGACTATGATTTCATGTTGGTCCCCTCTATAATAACCTCTATCATTTTTTTCTATCTCAAATACATTTTCCCGTAGTGGCAAATTTTCACTTGGGGATAAAGTTATCAAATTCAAGTAGTTGAAAATTGCAAAGTGGTGCAAATTTTGTTTTGCAACTCGTGTGACCAATTTTTTTTTCCAATGCATACAAATAGGTATTTTTACACTAGGAATGGTCCTCATTTGCACCCAAACACGTGGAATCGCTCTGAGCTACGTTCAACCAGATTGATCCCTTAAGATTCGAAAGTGCAAAATGGTTGCAAACATCAACAAGCTATTATTCGGATACCGTGACACTTAGAAAATTCTCATCTAGTCCTATGAGATTATTTTGGGCCACTCTACAATAAACTCTCTCAATTTTTTCTATCTCAGAGAAATTTTCCCATGGTGATGAATTTTCAATTGGGAAAAATGTTGTCAAATGAAAGTAGTTGAAAGTTTCAAAGTGGTGAAACTTACGTTCTGCAACTCGTGTGACCAAAAAAACTATTCCAACGCATCTGGGAGGGTATTTTTACACTAGGAATGGTCCTCTTTCACACCCAAACATATTAAATCACTTCGAGCTACTTTCAACTGGTAGAATCCCTTAAGAGTCCAAAGTGCAAAATGACTACAATCTTTTACAGACTGTTACTCAGAAACCGTGATGCTTAGAAACTTCTTGTCTAAGCCTATGGGATCATATTGGGCCCCTTTACAATAACCTCTCTCTTTTTTCTCTATATCGAAGGAATTTTCCTATGGTGGTGAATTTTCACTTTGGGAAAAAGTTGTCAAATGCAAGTAGTTGAAAGTTGAAAAATGGTGCAACTTTCATTTTGCAACTCATGTAACAAAATTGATTATTCCAACACATCCACATGGGTATTTTTATGCTAGGAATGGTCCTCTTTCACACCTAAACATGCATAATTTCTCTGAGCTACATTCAACTAGCTCGATCCCTTAAGGGTCCAAAGTGCAAAATGGTAGCAATCTTTCGTGGGCTATTACTCAAAAACTATGATGCTTACAAACTCTCTATCTAATCCTATGGGATTGTGTTGGGCCCCTCTATAATAGCCTCTCTCAATTTTTGTTATCTCAGAGTCATTTTCCTATGGTGTCTAGTTTTTAATTGATGGAAAAAGTGTCAAATACAAGTAGTGTAAAGTTGCAAAGTGATGCAAATTTTGTTTTGCAACTCGTGTGACCAAAAAAATTGCTCCAACTCATCCTGATAGGTATATTTACACTAGGAATGGTGCTCTTTCACACCCAAACATGTGGAATTGCTCTGAGCTACGTTCAATCGGCTTGATCCCATATGATGGCATCCAAAACAATCGAAAAGAGAAACATACACACAACGGTTGAGAAGTCTGAGTTTTCCATAGAAAAAGCATATGATCATCCTCAAGTATAGAAAGTGCAAGATTTTTTTTAATTATCCTCCTTTCCCTTACAATAATATACAAGCAATTGTAAATGCGTACAATGGTGGAACTTGGAAATTTTTTATTTTTCCTCAATTAACAACTTTGGTTGTGAAGCATTTTGTCATTTTCATTTGAAATGTTTTTCTATGATTGAAAATTGGAGTCTAAGAGAAACAAGTGATGCTCTCATGTACATTTATTATTTGGTGTGATAAATAAAGTTTCCACCATTGATTCCATTTCTTATTTGTATCATAAATTATAACTTTCTTTCTCCTAATTCCATTTCTTATACAAGAAATAATATTGCAAAAAGTTGACATATACATCTTTCAATGTGTTTATATGGTGATGGATCAAGAACATAACAATTCATTCTGCACTATGAGGATTATGCTATGGAAATTTTTAAAGACTATTCAAGATAAATGTTTGTATGATAATGTGTCAAGAATTTAACTACTCATCATCTACTATGAATATTATTTTTGCAAGTGTTGTGAAGATTATGTATCCTTTGCTTAATTGAGTTATTCCAATCAAAAGATTAAATGTATTAGAATTTTTTTATGAAACATTTCCTGGAATACCAATTGAAAACATGTTTTTTAATTTTAGATAAAGCATTTCATGGAACTATTTGGATTAAACTAAATTGAGATATGTAAGAACAAGGGAGCATTACCAAATACATTGCTCAAGGATCTTAAATAATCCTTCTTTCCCATTGCAATTTTGGGTGGATTATTACTTTCAAAGTATTGGGAATGCTTTTCCTATTTTCTAGTTGGAAATTGTCATTCTAGAAGGCTCATCTCTTGATATATTTTATACTCATTCTTATTCAATTATCGAGTTAATAATCAGTGCATTTAATTACAGTTAATTTTTTTTTTCAATTTGTGCAATTTTGGAATTGGTAACTCTAAGTTACTATTCCTAGAAATATTGAAGTTGTTTAGCATCGACTAATAAAGTTGTTTTGCATCAATCAATTAATATTCAAGACAAACCATGAAGGACAACAATGATCAATGTTAGGGCTAACCAATTAATAAGTATACACATGAAAAATTCAAGCATGTACATGTGAATAAGGGAAGCACAAGTACTCAAAACACGTAAGCCTTGAGTATACACACAAATACATAGTATACAGTGCTTACAAATAATGTACATGGAATACAGTATATAAATACAGAAAACACATAAGTCTAAGAAATTATACATTTGGAATACACCACGTAAATCACAAAGTACCGCATATAAGTTCATAAAGTATGCATTTAATCTGCAACCAACTCATATCTATTGAACCTTGAATTTATAACATGCAAATATGGACACCATCGATAAAAAAGATTTGTATTAACCAAATAGCCATGTATGCATACATAAATATATGTTGATATAATTATAAAATATAGGTACAAAATAGCCATATAAAACATGAGAATACCATATAGGCATACAATGTCAAATATATCAATACAAACCTGTACACAAATGCCATATACCATACAACAAGCACGGGCTATGGAATCACAGTGTCACTCTTTAACTCTCAAAGCCAGCCAACACGCTGCTTGGTTGATTCGGATGGTGATCATTCCTCATTTATTCTGATTGAGGGTGCTCTGGTAATCCTCCTGTGTTTGGTTCTTGGTCTAGTTTTATCTATTAATAATAATGAAGACATTAATATATAGAAATTGCATTAAAAATGATATATTTCCCGCCAGTAATCACTTACTACCGTAAAATTGCTCCCACTATCTGGGAAATATTCAAATTCCATGTTGGGGTGTCACAGCCACTACATGTTATTAGGCTACTGGACAAAATTAAGTGGAATATTGGTTTGGTTCTTCATCATATTAATATAGTTAAATTCTAATAATTTTCCTCATACCTCCTTAACAGATGTCGATGAGTCTATAGTAGATCAAACATGGATCCTCATTTCCTCCTAAAAATTTGGGGTGTATCATTTTGAATTTCCCAAGAAAATAAAACAACCAAATTGTTCAATCACAAAAGGAACTACAGAAAATAGGTAGTCCATGTCATGACTTATAATGTGGATAATGAACATTAAATTGTGATACTTATTAAACTACTATTTTTGACTATCATGCCTATTTTCATATCATATCTTGTTGGCTTACGCTGTTTTTAAGTTTACTGCAACATGGTGATGGGCCATTTGATAAAAATGCTTTCCATAACGACATCTAAATAACTAACAGTGGCACTTCAGAAGGCATTGGCTATTTTTAAAAATGCACCTCGAAATGGGGTCTCATGGTGATGGAATGCCATTACAAACAAATGTGTCATGCCATTCCATCACCATAAGACCACATTTCATTAAAGCATTTTTTCAAACAGTTCATTGCCTTCTCTATGGTATTATGATGCGATGGGGTGAATGGTATAGTGTGGCCTTGGTTATGAGATCGAGGGTGATCATGACATGAAGAGGGAGGAGTGGGGACATGAACAAGTGGAATAAAAGGTGGAAAGTTCCATGGATTGGTAAATTGAGGATGAGGACCTTGGTAGACTTGGAGATATTGGCTAATGGGTTGAGTTTCTATTCTTCAAGCGGTGAGTTGTCGGGAAAATGTCTTAGAAATGGTCTTGTGGTGATGGAATGGCACCATATTATTATGAGACTCCCATTTCTTCAAAATTTTTTCATACTACTCACTGCCTTAACTATGATATTGCTTACTATTATGCTTTGATATAAATTTTTCCAAGCATCCATAGTTTGTTGGAAAGCACCTATTTTAGGATGTTAGCCATAGCAGCAAGGAAGTGAGTAGTTTGATAAAATTCTTTGGTGCATATGTATGGAAAATGTGGTAGCATAGAAAATGTGGTGATTTTTTTGATGAGATGCCTCGAAGAAATGTGGTCTCATGGTGATGGAATGGCATTCCATCACCATGATACCATATTTCTTCAAGGCATTTTTTCAAACTACTCACTACCTTGTCTATGCTATTGCTTACTATTATGCTTTGATAGATTTTTTCCAAGCATCCATAGTTTGTTGGAATGCACCTTTTTTAAGATTTTAGCCATAGCAGTGAGGAAATGAACTATTTGATAGAATTCTTTGGTAGACATGTATGGAAAATGTGGTGAGCTGTTTGAAAGAGTTCCTTAAAGAAATTGGGTCTCATGATTGGAAATCCTGGACCACTAATTTTAAACATCTATTTCTTGTCTATGCTATTACTTACTATTATTCTTTCATATATTTTTTCCAAGTATCCATAGAATAGACAAGGTAGTGAACTGTTTGAAAAGATTCCTTAGTAAAAAGTGGTCTCATGAAATTCCATGACAAGAAAATGCAATTGGAAGCTTCTCCTGCCATTACTTATACTGCTGTGATTAATTTATCACGCCTGTTGAATTTGTAAACAACTATATTGTAGTTGAAATTTTTTCATCTATCAACATCTAGTTATTAGTTATGGAATGTGAAGTAATGCTTTGAGTTTGAAAGATGTGCAATGCAACGTAATCAACAATATGAATATAAGCTATACAAATCTATTAAGTATAATTTATTAGTTAAAATCTTTATTCTATTACCTACATGTAGGTTTGTCTAAATCCACTAGCACTAGGAGGTGTTCCCTCGAAACCTCCAATATTAGACTATTCAACATCCAAAATCACATATTAAAATACCATTCATAAAACAATGCTATTAACATGTAATAAATTTATAATTGTTTACTAGTTACATACCTCAATGGTAGATGAAATGGAAAAATAAATTGGTGTAGGGATAGTGTATCTATAGTATCAACACTATGACCCCTAAAATTTATTAAAAATCATAAAACTACAATTAAGTTGTCTTGCATTTCAAAATTGAAATTTAATAAGCAAATTCAATAACATGCACTAACGACCCCTGATATAAATTCCATGCAAACATTAAAATCTCGGGTTTCCCTCCCCATCTCCACCTTAGCTACAAGCATTATCATGTAGCATCCTCTAAGTATCCGGTGGGGTCATATGAACCAGGAGTCTTACAGGGGCGGCCGCCTGGTGGTGAAGCTGACCACTGAAGAACTCCCTAGATGGCGCTATAGAATAGGGCTGGCATGATGGATGACACTCTAGATCAAAGAGTTGATGTCCTGCAAAGTCTCTATGTCGTCACTCTCTTTCATGATGGAAGGGATAAGGATGTGCTCATGAGGCAGCCTAGTGAGAGGTCATCTCCCTTGCCGCGTAGGATCCTACGTGCATTTAGACCTATCACCAGGCTGAACCCCATCTCCCTTGAGTCCACTCCATATCCAAGAAATAGATTCCAAGTTTTTTGAAAATGAACTCAATTATAATTTCCTAAGAAATCTCGCGGTGCTTACCTCAATTTTGCATGGTGATCAAAAGCCAAACACCCACCTATCCCAAAAAGGTTCCTAATCTGGTGGTGGCCCTAATGGTTAGGAAACCTCTTCACATTAAGCGTAGTATTTTCATTTGTGCGTGGGTCAGTGAATAATGAGCACAAATTAAGTTTTGTATTTTTTAGATCTTTTACATCTTTATATGATAATTTATCCTGGTAATAAGCCCTAGCCACCTGTTTCCTATCTTTCCAACCAGTTAATTGTTTGCTAATTGAATCTACATGTTTTAACATTTCTTTTAGTGAAGTTTCCAAGGTCATTCTTTCCATGGTTGAACCATTTGGATCATTCAACCTCCTAATTAAATTCTTAATTTGTTTTTTATTGTTTTCAATTTCACTCATTAAGTTTTTCTAAGTGCCAGGAGGATATTGATGTAAGGAAACTATGCAGCCATAGAATGACAATTTCCACATAACCCAAATTTGAAAACATGCAAGTAAAATACTCAACATCAACATGCAAGAGAATAGACAACATACCCATCAAAGATGACACAAGATATACCCTGGGAAAACCCTCAAGAGGGAAAAACCCAGCCTCCAAAAGCATCCACTCCATATTGTTCATGTTAGAAACCCATTACAAATACATCTCTGAGAGACTCCATGAACACTTAAAGAAGCACCAAGCTATCCATGCATTCCATGTGATAAGCATGAATCCACGGCCATGTACCATGCTTCAAACCCTCACATACAAGCTCCAGCACCCTTCTTTGCAACAATCATCAACCTTGACCAACTTTTTGATCCCACCCTAAACAACTACCCATGTGGTTGCTTTTATAGAAACAAGCTCCCACAAAACCACCAAGTGGTATTACATAAACCATGTGCCCAAAAAATACTACATCATGTGACCCCACATTTAATATTAGGTACTTTATTATTTTATTATTATTCCCCAATATTAAATAATTACATTTTACAATTATGTCCCAATGTTACATACAACAAAGTGGCCCCAACATTATAACTCCTTGTGATGCACGTCCACCTAGAAAACCCCTAGGTGCACCACACACATAATAAATAAATAAAATATTACAAACATTATGCAATGTGTGCAACACCTAATTCTAACAATCTCCCACTTGTTGTATACATTGCATAAGGGGGTAACAAATAAACTCCATAGGCAACATGTACCATTCTAGAATCCAAGTGCTCCATGTGCTCCATCAAGATACCTATAACAAGAACCAAGGTGACCACCATCTCATCCATGAATGCTCCCATCCTCCACCATGCCAACTGCACTAAGATATGAACACATCCAAAGAGATGTCACACTAACTGTCACAAAGAAGCATAAACCTGCCTCAACCTGATATCTCAAAACACAAACACTGAATCCAATATGCACCAGTAGCTATCAAGAATAAATCACCATAGCTAAAATGACACTCACAGCAAGTGCCAACACATCCAACTATCCATACCTCCAAGGTATACATAACATAGTAAACTTATGCCAACAACATATCCACCCATAAACCACAATAACAAACTCCATGTGCAAACCTGTCAAAGCATGACATACACATCTAGGAGCTCCCACTGCATGGGCAATGTCAAGATGAATGCAAACCTGGAATGAGCGCATTCAACGCGTCGCTTTGTTAACATCCCAAAAAAGGCACCATCACAAAGGCATACTAAGTCTACTACCAGCATCTCATAGAAGTAAACATGTAGTACCAAGGAACATCCACAATGATAAGCAAAACCTGCAAACCAAACACCTGTAGCATGTCCTCCTACACTCACACCTCTAAATGCCAACTGTGTCAAGTATGATCTCCTCCATAATACCCCCATAACAAAATCCATAACCACATCCATCCATCCAATCACCAAGATCAAAGATAACATATGTAACTAACATGGATGTAAGCATCTCAAAACAAGAAGATCAAACTCAAAGTAATCATTCCTAAACCAAGGAAATCAACCCAATAAACCATCTCCTAAACCCAACATGTACAAGGAGATAAGCATGCCAACACTCCTCAAATGAACCCTCCAGAAACCAAATACCCATGGCTCAAGATCCATATCCATGAGAAGACAAAGCATAAACATAATGCACCTGAAAGAATAATAGGCAATACCTCTCAAGTGAACTGCCAAGTAAACCAAGAGTGGGGAATGAGAATGCTCCTCCAGGATATCCAAGTCATCATGACTCAACCAAGAACACTCTCCTCATTGGTCCATGTTGAACTCACGTCCAACCAAGGTGTAGGCTCCCTCGGACTTCCTGCTAAAACCTCATCAAGAGTAACCATCTCAAAAACATGTCTCTAATCACAAGAGAACACCAAGCCTCACCTAAGTCTCCAAGTATCCATGAGCACCTGTAACCGATCAATGTACTCAATACAAAGAGAACCAACCAAGATCAAAAATCATAGCTCCAACTACAGAATCAGGAACATAAAAATGACACCATGATCTCACATCCTCTCAAAAGAAGATCACATGAATAAATCATCATAACATGTACCATGCCACAACTCTAAACTAGTAATCAAGAGTATACCATGACATAATAACAAAACCATCCTACAACCAAGAATCACCTGTCAAAACCCAACAAGTCATAAATAATACCTCAACATCTCCAACACCTGATGTCAAAGAACTCCCATTGTAGCTCACAAAATCCAGGAGCTCCTCCATGACACCAAAAATCACCTGTTGAAGACAACCATCCATAATAACCAATGGATCCACATCATTTCCAAATGCTCCCACTGAACCGTGATACCGAGCAATCCCATGGCACCATGATGCACAAAACCAACAATGTCATAAACTCACACAAAACCTGTGAATCCAAGCTCTCAATGACAACATGATAACCATCCTCTAAAGCAAGAAGATACACCGCCAAACCATCACTATCACAAGCACCCACTGAACCGTGTAACCAAGCTATCCATGACATCGTGATACCAATCTCCTCAACCCAAGAAGATACACCACCACAACCATAATCAGGAACCAATCCAATACCACAAATCAATGCACCTGCATAAACCATCATAACATGCCAAAGTCTCTAATGCACAAGAAACATCCATGACATCATGATCACCACCGAATATACCAACAAATCAACCCAACCGTGTCCACATATCTGCATAATCATAGTCAACTACATAGGTCTCATATCATTACTGTACCTGGTAATACCATCTCACCTCCTCAACATGACAACCAAATCAGCAAACCAAGTGACTAAACCATGCCACCAAAACTGATCATGCATCAACACTAAAATATCAATGGGAAAAGACAACCCATATCCAAGTCATAGGTGCAACAAGTAAGTATAGACTACCTCCAACATTGCACAACTTGTAGATACAACAATGCAACATACATGCTGATAACCATGTCAAAAGATAGAACAAACTGAGATGTACAACCGAGCATACAATGAATCCATCATCAAACTACCAAAATCTGTCAATCCATAAGCTCATAATAACACCATAGTCAAAGAGACCCATAAACAACTCAGATAAAGAAAACAGAAAATAAACCATGCCAAAATATCTCCAAGCCTAATCCACTGTAAATTGCTCTGATACCACTTGTAAGGAAACTATGCAGCCATAGAATGACAATTTCCACATAACCCAAATTTGAAAACATGCAAGTAAAATACTCAACATCAACATACAAGAGAATAGACAACATACCCATCAAAGATGACACAAGATATACCCTGGGAAAACCCTCAAGAGGAAAAAACCCAGCCTCCAAAAGCATCCACACTCCATGTATTATTTAGCAATGAAAACCCATTACAATACATCTGCAGAGACTCCATGTACACTTCTGAAGCACAAGCTATCCATACATTCCATGTGACCAAGCATGAATCCACACATCCCATGCCATGCTTCAAACCCTCACACATGCACAAGCTCAACCTGCTAAACTACAACAATCTATCCAACCTCGACCAACTTTTTTTTTTTGATCCAACCCTAAACAACTACCCATGTGGTTGCTTTTATAGAAACAAGCTCCCACAAAACCACCAAGTGGTATTACATAAACCATGTGCCCAAAATACTACATCATGTGACCCCACATTTAATATTGGGTACTTTATTATTTTATTATTCCCCGATATGCATCATTACATTTAGAAAATTATGTCCCAATGTTGCTTTAACAAAGTGGCCCCAACATTGCATAACTCCTTGTGATGCACGTTCACCTAGAAACCCCTAGGTGTAAAACTACGGCCATAGAATGACAATTTCCACATAACCCAAATCTGAAAACATGCAAGTAAAATACTCAACATCAACATGCAAGAGAATAGACAACATACCCATGAAAGATGACACAAGATATACCCTGGGAAAACCCTCAAGAGGGAAAAACTCAGCCTCCAAAAGCATCCACACTCCATGTATTATTCAGTAATGAAAACCCATTACAATACATCTGCAAAGACTCCATGAACACTTAAAACACAAGCTATCCATGCATTCCATGTGACCAAGCGTAGATACACATCATGCCATGCTTCAAACCCTCACATGCTGGCTCAACCTCTACTAACTTGTAGCAAACTTTCCAACCCTTGACCAACTTTTTTTTTTGATCCAACCCTAAACAACTACCCATGTGGTTGCTTTTATAGAAACAAGCTCCCACAAAACCACCAAGTAGTATTACATAAACCATGTGCCCAAAAATACTACATCATGTGACCCCACATTTAATATTGGGTACTTTATTATTTTATTATTCCCCCAATATTAAATAATTACATTTGACAATTATGTCCCAATGTTACATACAACAAAGTGGCCCTAACATTATAACTCCTTGTGATGCACGTTCATCTAGAAAACCCCTAGGTGCACCACACACATAATAAATAAATAAAACATTACAAACATTATGCAAGGTGTACAACACCTAATTCTAATAGTTGAGGGATTGGTGAAGGAGATTGTTGTTGTGGTTGATCAACTTGAGGATTTTGTTGTTGTTTTTCTTGTTGTGCTTGTTGAGGATTTTTTCCTCTTTTTTTTGTTGTGCTTATTGAGGATTTTGAGGAGGGTTTGCATGTTCATTAACATCTCCTACAAATTTAAAAATAAATATAAAAAACAACCTAAAACTAACAAATTCACAACAACAAAAAAAACAATCCTTATCTCTTAGACCTCCTCGTCGACATGGTGACATCCTGGCAATGAAACAACAATAGTTGGATGAAAAATATTGCAAAATGGATCCTCCTAGAATGCAAGCGCGAAAATGAGGAGTTTTGGCCGTAGGTAGAAAAAAAACATAGTCACAATAAAATTGATTTTGAATTCCTTTTTTTCCTTTTAATAGCTCATAACGCAAGCATGTTATGATGCACTTGCATTATAACGTGCTCAGATTATGGGATAGTTGTGGTCGAGCCTTAGGCTCATCACACCAAGCCATAACACAAGAACATTATTACATGCTCACTTTATCAGCTTTCAAAACTTTTTTAAAAATTTGGCCACAAATTGGCTACCCATCCTTTTGCACCCGCCTTGGTTATAAGATATTGCAGAGGATCTCTACTAGGAAACACTGTCCAATAGGTCTCACAACCACAAAAATATACAAAACAAAAATGGACACATAGCTAGAGTGTGAATTGATACAAGATGTACCTTCCTTGTGCTGGATTCAATTCCTTTTGAAGCTCAATATATTGACTTTATGCACTTCGTCAAATACAAATTATAAAAAAATGTTGTGCTTTACATTTTCTCAATATTCACAACAACCTCTGTCATAGATTTGATCATGTACATAGAAAATTCACATATTCGTAAACTCCTACAATCTCAACTTTTTTACATATATACCCAATACATCCACATACATCAATTAGGTTGCCCTAATTAGATGTAGCCCTATTTTAATTCAAAATTCCCTTGTCGGCTCCATACTTAAATCAAAAAAATCTTCACACTCAAATCAAATGTACAATACTTGATTTAGGTTGGCATGGACCCAAAATAAATCTCACTAATATATGTATTACATATTTAATCATTGTAGCATATATCAAGGATTAGATCGACCAATAATTAGACTGAATCATAAAATATGCCAACTAATCAACATCAATGATCCATCGATCATATAATCATGCATCATCTAGAATATACATTGTACTGACAGCTGTAAAAATATCCCAAAATTGCAAAGTCTGACTCTTAACACCAGAGGAATGCAAATAGGATTACTCATACACAAATGCACTGCATATAGCCAAAACTACATGCCAAACTATTGTCACTTATAACTTCCAAACTGTTCATCCAAACCAACTGAAATATTGAACATAGATGCACATAATGGTCAGGAATAACATATTATAACTATTCAATGTTTCTGATATGTGGTTGTCATTGATGTCAACAGTATTTTCATTAATGTCTTTAAGGTTGTATATGTCGAGGATATTGAGAAAATTGTAATAAAACAAGTTGCAGATTGTCAGTAGTTGAGTGAAGTTTTGTATGTTGGCTAGCTTAGTATATTGATGATTGGAGGTTGTGGATTAAAGAGTTTTTTGTCAATTATATCTGGTTTATCCACGTTAAGTTTCAGAGATCCACATGAAGATTTCATTGAGTTATCAGTATCTTTGTTTTGATAGTTATTTTGTTGCTTCAGTTGGTGTTTCTAAAAGAAGATGATGTGATTCTAGTAATTTGAATTGTTGCAGATGCTTCTGTAGTGATTCATGATTCTTTTGGATGTTTCTAGATCATTCTCTATTTGTGTTGTTGATCCGCATTGACCGTTGTGCTCGTGATTGATGATTTTCTCTTGCGTGTTCATGTTTTTCATGTTCATGGCTGACAGGGTGATTGTAGCATGTTGTGGATCTTCGAGGAATAATTTTTGAAGGTTTTTCATGTTCGAGGATGTTGTTTTGGATACTTACTATGTTGTGGTTGACATTGGTTGATTCACATTATAAATCATTTATGTTTTGGGCTGACAATTTGTTCACATTTTTTTATTTCATTAAGGTCGACATGGAGATGATATTATTCTTAGTTGCGGATATATATAAGCGATTGTTTCTACCATTTGAAGGCATGGTCTGTATGGTGTGTGCAAATGACATTATAATCTTTCGAAGAAAGAGGTAGAGTGTGAAGAAGTGTGAAGAAGAGTAAGTAGAGTTTATGTTCTTAACTGGAACTATAATAAGGCATTAGCAGATGTTATTTTCTCAGTTCAAATTCTTGTGGATGTAATCCGAATGTTTCTATAAGACAATGTGTCTTCCTTTGGGCAGTAAGCCTTGTTGTATTTTAACAGTGAGCTCTAGGAAGTGTGCCTAAATTCCTATGCATTCCCATTTATTATTCTTTTATACTTTTAATAGGGTATAATCTTGTGGACTAACCTCCACCATGGTTTTTCCCCTAACAGGGTTTCCACGTAAAATATCTTGGTGTTATGTGTGTTTCTGATGTGTTGATGGTTTATGCTCTCATGGCTACTTAGCAGATCTAAGAATAAGTTTAATAAGTTTAATAATTTTAAAATTCTATGACAACTAATTCAACCCCCTCTCAGTTGTCTACCCTTGTGTTGCCAATAATAACTACATAGGTAGATCTTATCATGTGAGTGAATGCAGACCAAAGTACCATATTAAGATATCTTCATTTTATTCATCGGATTAGAGTAAATATCAACAATCAATTTTGACATCAATGACAACACATTAAGGGGTTCCTTATTCATTATTTCAACAAAACCAATATATTATTTCTTGAAATGTTCTGATTCCTAGAGGCAGGTGGGAGTCTAACCACCCTATGGCTTGGCCTCCCAAACTTCTTGGGAAGAGACACATCAAGTACAAATAATTGTATGCCACTTCAATTCATGCCACATAAAATTCTATTGCTCATCTGGATTACCATGCCCCTTTTATTTGTGAAATTTAGGGATCTCAAAACCTGGAGGGAATGGTATCATTGCAATATTGTGATCAAATAGGTATGGACATAAATCATGCACAACGTACATGATTTCTTAGTTTTCCCCATTTGAATGTCTTAGATATTCTACATGAGTGTCCTAATTTGTAAAGAAATATCCTCTTGAAGATTGTTGATTGTTGGAGAATATGTGTTGAATTGAGGGATGGTGGATTAGTTGTAAGCTAGATTTTGGTAGGGTGGTGTATTGGTGTTGAATGTGTTGTATGGTGTGAATTGCTGATTGGTTTGATATTGTGGGTTGAAAGGTGATGAGGGTGGTGGTGTGTTATATGCTCCATGTGAATGTTGATTTAGGACATTTTTTTGAGAATTTTCATATTTTTGTTGTTGTTGGTAATATTGTTGTTGTTGTGCTTCTAAAGCTTGTTGAGCTTGTTGGGCTTGTAAAGCTTGTTGATCTTGTTGATATGAAATATCTTGTTGGTGAGAAATAACATTTTATCTTTGAGGGGATGGGATGATGTTTTGATTTGTGATGTATTGATTTAGTTGAATGTATTGGTTTTATGAAATGAGTTAATTTTGTGAGATCATGTTATGAGTGGGTTGTGATGGAGGAATGTGTTGATTTTGATATTGTTATGAGATCAAATTTTGATTATGGGACACTTAGTTTTTCAGATTTTGATTTTAAATATGTTGATTTTAATGTGGGGAAAATTTTCCTTGATGACAAGATTCTTGGTGTTGTGATATGAGACATTGTTTGGTTTGATGTTGTGTAGGGGCATGATGTTGAGGACCCATTTGATTTTGGGATCCTTGATGTTGAAATTTTTGGGTTAGACCTTGGTGTTGGGACATTGGTTGTTATCCTTGATATGATGCTAATTGATGTTGTGATGGTTTTGGTAGAACTTTTTGTTGGATCAATTAATTTTGGGGCTTACGTTGATTTTGGTGAATGATTTGATATTGGTTTACTTGATTTTGGATCAATGGATTTTGGGGATTGATTTGATGTTGTGATGATTGATTTTGTTGACACATTTGATTGAGAATGACTTTATGTTGTGAAAATCGATTCTTATGGTTCACGTGATTTGGATTGATTTAATGATGTTGTGACAACTGATTATGTGATGTTTGGTTTCCTTGATTTTTATTCACTTGATTTTGACCTTGAAGATTGACTTGGGGTTGTTGATTGACTTGGTTGTGTTGAATACTAGGGATGTTAGATTACAAATTTTGGGCACTAAATGTGGGTGGAATAATGGTGTGTTGAGAGTGAGATGTAAATGGAATGTTTGTGTTTTGAATTCCCAAAGTTGTATAACAATAATTCCCTAGATTTTGAGTGTGATCAAGTTGATTTGTAATGTTTGCTAAATACATCCTTCTAATTGTTGGTTGATGTGGTAAATTTGATGAGGATGGTTTTGGTATGGGTTGAATGACATTATGGACCAAGCGATCATTATGAGAAGTTTGAGTGATATATGCAACTTTTGTCAATGGTTGTTCCCTAAGTGTGTTCAAATCAAAAGTAGAAGGAAGTTTTGTTCCTCCTTGTGCTAATGCGATTATATATTGAGTAGGGTTTAAGTTAAAAATTTTATTAACAAGATTATACTCCTTTGGATCTTGTTGCATCTCAAGTATCTCATTTGTGGAAATTGCTAAAGGATTGTTTGTAACATATTCTATATGAACCCTTGTGTCTTGTGATGTTTGAGATGCTTATGGTGGATTGTGTGGTGGGGTGGTGAAACCTCTAGGATTGAAATAAAGCATGATGAAGGTTACACCATCTGAAACCCACACAAAACACAACAATAGATACAAACATAGAAGATGCGAGACACAAAGTAACTCACCTTAAATTATTTTTAGAAAATGAAATTATAGATTCAGAAATTACAATGCTCCAAACTCATGGTTTTGATTCATTACAAAAAAATCAACTCTAAAATAAAATATATTATTTGGAGCCACAATCTGCAATAATGGATCCCCCTTCTACAATCCCCACTTAACCCTTTTATTTTACCGAATAACTGCCCTAAAATATTCTAGAAAACATAACTTTCCCTCTTTTTTTGGCGCCAAAAGTCCCACTGATTGATTTCTTGCCTAGGAAGATATTTAATGAAATTCACTTTTTAGTGAGGTAGCTTCTTAGGGCCATAACTTTTGATCCAACATTCAAATTTTCAATTGTAATATATCATTGGAAATATTGTGAAGAGGTTTACAACCATCTTTTTCCCAATCTAAAAGATTAGAGATTTTGAACCCTATTCCGGGGCTCTGAAGGGCCTCAATTTTTCAGTTTTAAACTTCAATGGAGAAATTCCCAAGGATGAAAATTTAATATCTTCCAAATGGTACAATATTTTGAGATGATTCTTTCACCAAAACTCTTTATTTTCCAATTTTAGTCATGTAAAGAAAATTTTCCTTTAATATTTTTGGTTTTTGCCCCTTACTCTTTTTTGTCTTCGGGATGAATCAACATAATTGAATAAGTGAAGAATGCTCCTAAAGGAACCCAATATTCCACGTGGTGGTTGCTGATGCAGAGCTATAAGGATTCACAACACATCTCACAAAACTTCAATAATAATCCAAAACAATATTTGTATAACACATGCTATTAGGCATTGTATATCACATTGGAAACATAACTATGGCAGCCCACAATTTATTGCCATGAACAGTCATTAATAACTTATAAAAAAAAATAATGAATCCAATCTATCTGGTGAGATTGAATAAAACATAGTTATATACTTTTCCTCCAATTCTTATGAAGATCCAACGGTTGAAATGAAAGTTATTGTATTTTTCCCAAAACTGCAAACCCTAGGTAGGGTTCAGACCTGCCCTCACAAAAATGGTCATAACTCATTCAAATCTTAATGAAATTTGATGAGACTTGAAGAAAATGAAATTAGATTCAAATGGTAACAAAATAAATTTGGTTTCAAATGCAAAATATATAATTTATATTCCGTACCATCACACTTTTCAGACTGTAAATTCTGCACAATATTGTTAGAATAGGCAGTCTCACCAAAATAATCATATCTTCCACAAAACTCAATAAAATGCAATGAGACAAAAATAATTGGAAACTAGAAATAGAGATATTTCCATCCATATATGATAATCCATTATTTGATGCCATAAAAGTCCGTACAAAACACAACTTCAGCCTGGTAACAATGTAAAAATCAGAAAATGCATACCAAACTTGAGGTTTCCATTCATTTAACTTCAAAAATAATGTCTCCAACCCCCAATTCGAGTTTTGGAAGTTTCATACATTTTCAACCAAAACAAACTATTTTCAACCACCTTTTGATTATTTTGTTGACAAAACACCTTAATGACATTTCATCTACCTAATTTTGCACTTTTGACAATTTTTACAATATATGAGAAATGAACAACATCCTAGGACCTATAACACCACAAAGGTGGCCTCTTGGACCTTATTACAATATCAAAACATCAAAATGGAGCAAATAACTCAATATGGCCTCATGGAGGCATGTGATCAAA
>VDFB02129031.1:0-25656 GCA_007258455.2 Sequoia sempervirens
AAAAGGGTTCAAGGAATTGAACCTATATGATTTGACCAGGCCCTTCTTGGATGATGCTATGAAAAACATCCAGCTTGGAGTGGAAGAGAAAAAGAGTGTTTGGCGCAAAAAGGTTACACTATTTTTTCCAATGGGTAGACAAATGGTTAGAACCACACATTGATCAACTTCTTGGTGGCTTCAATTGGATAGTCAATGTTTCTAAAGTCAGTTGATGCCTCTAACAAAGTAAAAAATGCCAAGACCCTATGCAAAATATTGAATGAGGAGGTACTTGAAGTGAGTGGGGAGAATGTCCAAATTGTGATTGGCAATTCAGTAACATTTGTAGCAAAGAGGATACTTCTTGAGGAGAGGCACCCTACCATTTTTTGGAGCCCTTGCATCACCCTTTGCATTGATCTTCTCCTTGAAGATATTGGCAAACTTGAATGGGTTGAAAACATGATTGAAATGGACACAAAAATCACAACATACATCTACAACTACCCTTTGGTGTTTAACTTGATCAAAGAGCACACCAAGGGAAATGAGCTTGTGCGTTCAAGAGCCCACACAATTTGCCACTAACTTCATCACATTACAAAGCATTGCAACTTCACTAACATTTCTTAAGAAAAAATGTGTGTGATCTAGGTGGGTGGACTCTCTTTACTCAAGGAAGATCAAAGGGAAAAGAATCCTGTAGACCATTTTTTATGATTTATTTGCCAAGAGCAAGGATAAGATCCCCAAGGTAACTTTAAACTTGATGGTTTTTAGCGTACAAAATAATTAACTCATTACTTTATTATTACTTTGTTCTGATTTACATTTAATTTTTAAATTTTATTTTCAATACTATTTTTCTTTAGGTGACAAAACCTTTGGTTAGGGTTCTACGCTTGGTGGATGGTGAGAAAAATCCAACGGTTACTATGTGAGGCCATTAACAAGGTTATTTCTATGGATCCAACAAAGGAAAATCACCTCAACGAGAGATATCTTTCCATCCTGCTCCACTAGTGATTAATTGTTGGAACTTAGAACCCCACTTAGTGTATAATGAATAATCAATCAGAAGTGGAACAAACAATTTCACCAACACATTCATGTTGTGGACTATTACTTGAATCCTAAGGTTTTCTTCTTTGATTCCTTATGGATAGTATCAACACATGCATAGAGAGGATGACCCTTGATGAAGGCCTTAGAGACAGAATTCTAGAAGAGTTGTAGATTCACAAGTTTGTAGGAGGGAGGTTGTTTCTTTCAGCTCTATGCATTCAAAAGAGAATGACTCAGCAAAAAGTAAAAATAAAAATAAGTTAACTAAGTTTGATAAGTGCAATTGTAGTTTATTTTTAATATTTGACTCAACAACTAAGTAAAAATAAATTTAAGTTAGTGCAATTGTAGTTTATCTTTAAGATCACTAAGTTACACAGAATTCAATGTTGTCCTTGCAGATTTGTGGTGGGAGGACTGTGGTGCAAAAACATTAAATCTTCAAACCCTTGCCATCCACATTTTTAGTCGACTCTATAGTGCTTCTTGGTATGAGCACAATTAGAGGACATTAGAAGCAATTCACAAGAACAAGCAAAACATGACTCAAAAGTGTCAAATTGACTCGTTTTTGAACAATACAGCCGATGTCTTTGTGATAAAATGGTGGAGGGAGCAGAGACAAAGTCATTGACTTCAATGACATCAATTTATATTCAAATCAGTTTGCCAAGGATGTAAAATCCCTAATGATTTTCCTACCACTTTTCACGCTTTCTTTGGGAATTTGGTCAAACAGTTTGCATGAGACGTCTAATTTGTTTATTTTCAGATTTGCAAGGTTTGTAATGCTTTTGGAAAACTCAGAAATGTATACGTATAAATGTCAATGCAACTCGATATGCAAATTACCATCTATCAATCATTTTTTTCAAGGCAAAGATAATTCAATATATAACAGAAATTTCAGACATATCTGAGCTGATAAACTGTGAACTTTCCTTCAATAAATTGATGTCCGTATGATTATAAATACATTCCATAATTTACACAGTAGCAGAAATAAATTTTTGACTGTTAATAATTGCACAGTCAGCCACTAAAAGAGCTGTTCCACATCCCGAACAGTTCCTATGCCTAGAAGGAATGATGGTGTAATCTTGGGCAGCCAGCACATGTATAAACTTGTAATAACCACCTTTAATTTTTTTTGAAAGAACTTGTTAGCTTAATGGAATGAAATGTCAAAAAACTTTCCTTTCCACTTTTTGGTCAACAAGTTCTCAATGTGGGAAAAGTGAGAGCATATAGTGTATGGGATTACAATAATACTTGAGAAATAGGCAACTTGTTACACCCCGATTGTATAGCTACTATTGCATAGGATGTATATTGTAAATGTTGTCTTTCTGATGAATAAATTGAATTGTTCTTGTAATCAATTGGATGTGTCCTAAATGATTGTCTCATTATCTGATGCTTCTTTTGATGTAAATCTTGAATGAAATTAGCATATTGAGTTATGAAATAATGTTGTTCTAACTTTCTACAATGCTTAATGTATATTACTTTGGTCTTGAGCAAATGACTTCCGTTACCATGTCATGATTTGCAGGAAACAGGTTCGTACCTCGAGACAGAGGAGAGATATCACTCAGGGAAGAACTTGGTCGGGTAAACAGTAATGGATACCAACTGGACATACACACACAAACCATAGAACTGAGTAAGCTAAGTCATTGTTCTGGTTAAAGGTAAGTCATCCGTAGGCTTGTCTAGTATCATTAGGAGTCGTGTCTTCTTTTGAATGTGTAAACAAGTGATGCTTGCCAGTATAACCTTATAAGTAATAAGTTCTGGTTAGAGGTGGATATGTGTATTTGTACATATATACATACGAATACGATATGTACAAGTACCCATAAGTACATTCATGTCGATACAAACGTATTAAGCAGATGGATATGCCATACGTGTGTGTCAATATAAATGTATTTAAGGATACTTATACATATAGTATATATATAAATATATATACAAGTATACATACCCACAGCTAACGTGATGAATGAGTTATATATAGTAACGATATCTTGCCTCTGAATTTATACAAATACATATATATACATTTACATGTTTTCATATAAGTATTGATTGAGGCACAGTATATAAACGTATAATGTAAATGAATATATATGTATAGGTATAAAGATAAGTATTTTTATATATTTAATATTATATTAAAATATCAATATAATATAGTTTAAAAATGTATACGATATTATTTAAATTGATAATTTAAATAATTATACAAAAACTATATTATATAAATATTTTAATAGAATATATAAAATATATTTAAATAAAAGAATTTACAAATCAAATGAAATGTAAACTAAACATTTTAAACATTTTTATAAAATAAGAATGTAAATCATAGAAGAGAATAAAAATCGCGAATTTCTCTAAGAATACTCCAAATCGCGAATTTCTCTAAGGAGACTTCATTGCGTTGAATTTTTAAACTCCAATTCTGAGCCTTCAGCAAATGCGTCACATTTGTATTGAAATTTATTAAACATTATTGAGCAAAATTTGAAATAAAGAACACAGCCATTAAAAAATGGTGAATAAAAATAGAAAAACGCGCAAGAGATTCGCGCGGTTAGGGAAGACGTTTGGAATCTTTCAAACGGATTCATACTTAGCAAAAGATGGAGGTGGATGCCATTAGAGCAAGGAAAAAGTCTTAAATGAAAACCTGTCATCTAACCCAGCAGTAAAAACGCACCAGAATAAGTGCTATCGCGTTTTTAACGAACTGAACAATTTCGCATTGAAACAAACACCATTGCTGTCAAAAATGGAGGTCGAAACCCTCACCTTAATGCAACACGTTTCTAGTTTGAAAAATTCCTCGACTGGCGGTTACATGCATAAAGTGTTGATGTGTTTTCGTGACCGCGCAACACGAATAAAGTTGCCAGCGGCTTCCTATTCTCTCTTGATCAAAAGTATTCCTTGCGCTAAGATTGCAAGAAAGTTAAAATGCGTTCAACTCCCAAAGGTTCTTTTCGATATAGAGAATAGGCTCGGTTTGGCTTGATGTGATTTCTTTGGTATTTCAAAGGGGACTTCGGAATTGTTGGCCCGTGAGGAGAAGGGAATTCAAATGCTCGAAGATTTGTCTATGAAGTTCTTGTTTCCTATTCTAACCGGAAAGTACTGAATGAAATGGGGTAAGGTTAAGAAGATTCTAATCTACTTTAAGGTGTGGGATATGGCGATCAATCTTCGCAAGCTTCAAACCGGACTTCGCTTTGCCTCGCATCGGACAGCTTCCACGGAGTCGGTGCAATCTTCAAGGGAGATGACTAAAGATATTCAAACCACCACTTGACATGAAGATACCATCACAACGACGCATACCATCATTCAAACTGTGATTGAAGTTAGGCTCACAATGTTTCCAGTTGACCACGCAAGGCGCATTCACCATCAACAAACACGCTAGTGGTATGGATAGACGAAGTTGCTTAGATCAAACACCACATTCCACAATTACTATCCTCTACTTGCATGAAAATGAAATTTATGCTACTCTACGCTACTTGAAGTAGAAGGGATGAAGAAACCTCGCTAGCTATCCACAACAAAGATGAATTTCACCATCAATGAAAGATCTTTTATTATGAAAGTTTTACACGACAATTTCTTACAAAAGTTTTCAAAGGAAAACTTTCCTTCTCCTCCAACTACACTATCAATCTACTTCTAAGTTATCTCTTTATTCTAACTCCTACTCTAATCTTCTCTATTGTCTAATGTCTACTGAAGGTACAAATGAGGGGGACTCCCCCTTTATATAGCTGGCCAAGTCCAACGGACGGCTCAGATTACAATCGGCTGGATGGCCCAGATTGTGCCACCTCAGCCCTAAACAAGATATGCCCTAAAAACCGCCACCAAGTGGAGTGGGGTAATAAATGAGCCATAATGGCCACCACCTTCTAGAAGATTCTCTTTTTGTAGACGCGTTCACACTGCTCTTGATCTTCTTCTCGACTCTTGTTCTTTGACTTCCCACTTGAGCTAACACTTAGCCAATTTCTTGCAACTCTTCTCCCTTTGAGATTGAAACTCGTAACTTTATCTTCCTTCGAAAGTTGTAATATCATCGTGCTTCATCACCTCCAAACATCGTGCTCTGGCCTCGACATTCTTCCTGCAAAACAACCAAGGAGAAGAGTGTTAGAACACTTCATAACACAAATTCACCTTACTTACCCGATTTTCACGCTTTGATCTTCAAGGGCTCATCGTCTTCATTAGCCAACTTCGCGTTCAAATTCTTCATGCCTTAGTCAAATTTCCCACCCATCTTGCATTCTGCCTGAGCATACTTTGCTCTAATATTTCATCCAACTTTGGCTTGAGAAGAAATTCTTTCATCTGGAATTTGATCAAAAATCATCTAGGCGATCGTTTTCAAATTCATCGGCCAAGGCAATTTTATGTCAACCAAATTTCATTTCATGCCTTAGAAAATTTTTCAAATTTCCCTTAGGAAATTCATCAACCTGGCGCCCATCAAAAATATTCACCCTGAAGGCCTCGACAAAGTGTAGAAGATTTCAAAATCCATTCCTGATCGACAATCATCAATACCCAGAAGAAAATTTCCTTCAGAACGCGCCAAACCCATGGGTACCCAACGAACGGGTTCATTTGATTTTCTTGAATTTTGAACCCTAGAAAATAATCTTTCATCAAATTTATTCTCGTTTTTCGATCCCCTCTGAGAATTTTGCTCTGACTTGGAAATTTTTTATTGACCCTGTGCAGCTGGCATTTTCTGACTTCATCTCCAACAAATTTGCTCGTGCCTTAGAAAGAAGATTTTATCACTTCATCAGACTTAGGCGTTTTTCCCAAGGAAGAAAATATTCTGTGCCTTAGAAAATTTTTGAATCACTTTGCATTTTGAAAATTTTGCCTTAGAAATATATATATATTTTTTTTATCTTGGTGGAAACTTTTGTCAATTCATCTTTTCTTTGGAAAAAGAAATTTTCAACACCCAACACTTTCATCGTCCGGCAAGTTGCTTTAACTTCACCACCCTAGGCGCAATATTTTCTAACACCTTGGCATTCACACTTTATTTACCCTCTTAGCAATATCAATTTTCAAATCCAGGCGCACTTCTCACTTGAAGAGGATATATTAAATCAAAATTCTAGCGCCTAGCACATCACTTTCACTCACCACCTTGGCATTTTTTTACGCCTAGCATATTTCATTCACACCACCTTAGGCGCACAGCATTTGGAGAATAATATTACCACGCCTTAGCAATTTAATTCCACCCTTTGGCAATATTTCCTAACACATATACCACTCACCACCCTGGCATTTTTTTACGCCTAGCATACTTGTTTTAATTTGGGCGCACATCTTCCTTGAAGGAGGATAAACTTTAAACGCCACCTCTGCCCTTTTGACTTTGTATGGGCGCATTCAAAGGAGAGAGAAGAATTTTGAATCCCCAACGCCTTAGAAATATTCCAGCCATACCTTCCAGGCGCAAATCACACTCCATTCCTCAAGGCGCATATTGCAAAGGTTAGATTCGATTTTGTTATCCTCCTTTACCTTGGGCGCAAATTAGATGGGGAGCATTTAGTTTGGGGCGCATATAGCCTCTGGAGTTTTCAGCTTGCTCGCCTTAGTGTATTTGAACCTCAAAGGCGCATATGAATAGGGAGGCTTTTAATTTCTTAACTTAGTCAATTTCAAGCTTCTAGCTTGAGGCGCATTTCACAGGTGGAACTTCCAGGCGCATATCACATGGTCTTCTTTTAAAATCAATATTCTTCCCTTTGTTCAAGGCGCAAACAAGAGGTTGGGTTTCCATTTTGGGGCGTATCTGCTGTCTTATACTTTCAGTTGGGGCGCATTTGCCAGGCTTTCTTCCCAGTTTTCCCATGGCGCATTTGATATGTCCAACTTTAATTGAGGGCGCATTCTCTTCGTGGAGCTTTCAATCAATGCCTGAGGCGCATATAGGGTGAGTAGCTTCCATTTGATAAAATTTTATCCTCCAGACTTGGGCGCAGATTACAGCTCGAACTTTAAATTTCCACGCCTTAGTGAATTTTCAAAGACTCTCCAGTCTAGGCGCAAATAAGACATCCCAAATTCAAGGCGCATATCACAGGGAGAACATTCAATTTTAACACCTGGAAGATTTTATACCTCCATGTAAAGCAAGGCGCACTTCATGTTTCAACTTTCAGGTTTATGACTTAGTAAAAAAAATTTACCTAACCTTTTCCCCAAAGGGCGCAAATCCATGCATGTGCTTTCATTTTTCTAACTTCGGCAATTTTCAAACTTCCTTACTCCACTCTAGGCGCATTTGGCATATAGAACATTTAATTTCAACACTTAGGCGGATGTCTTCAACTCAAGGACGCATTTGACCCCTTGTACTTTCATTTTCAACCACTTAAAATTTCTTTTAAAACTCAACTTTCACTTAAGGCGCACTTGGCATCATGGACTTTAAATTATCAGAACTTAGAGAAATTTCCAAGTGGCTTTACGCCTTAGACAAAATTTCCATGCACATCCTCTTTCTTGGTTTAGGCGCATATACCACCCTCAACTTTTAGTTTCCCACACTTAGCAATTTTTTTTTAAGTTTTCCCTTTGCTCCTAGTTCCTTGGGCGCATTCCACCCCTCCTGCTTTGAGTTTTCTCAGACTTAGAATTTTTTATTTTTTTATGGCTTTCCAACTTGGGCGCATTTGCCTAGGCTAGCTTCTAGTTTTCAACACTTAGTCAATTCTTAAGCCACCCCTCTCATCTTGGGCGCATTTCACCTATCAAGGTTTCATTTTAGACTTTGGCGCTAAGGAGGCCTCCAACTTCCATTTTGTCATAGGCGCAAATCACCATGGCTACGTTCACTTTGAAATGCCTTAGATAAATTTTCATGTTTTAACACCTTCATGACCTTGGGCGCACATGACCTAGCAAGCATCAAGGCGCAAATAGCACAAGGAGGTTCTAGTCTTGAGAGGGGCGCAAATGGCATGCCCAACTTTCATTTTTTTGACACTTAGAACATTTCTCATCTTGAACACCCAGGGGCGCATTTGCTAGGGTCTCTGCTCATTTTGAATGCCTTAGTGAAATTTTGAATCCTCAATCTCCTTGGGCGCATTTCACCCCGTCTACACTCAATTTAAAACACTTAGAAAATTTTGATCATTTTACTCCACATGTTAAGGCGCATTTGGCAGGGTCTCCGTCCAATTTCCGACACTTAGAAAATTTTTCACTCCAACCTTCATGACCTTGGGCGCATTTTGACCCTGCTATGTCAAGTTTTCCAGACTTAGCCATTTTCTGCCTTTGTTCAGCCTTCAAAGTGAGCCTTAATGCCGGACTTGTAATTTTATCCATTTTAGCACAATTTTACGCCCGCTGCTAGATTTAAGTTGATTCTCTGTGGTCGACCCTAATTCACCCTGACTTTCTATTTTTAGAAAGTTCCTGAAATTTCGCGCCGTTGACTGGATTCCGACTCCTGAAAGCCCGATTTTCACTTTGCTCTGAATTTTGACTAGCTTGTTCTGTCAGCGCCTGATGTCTGTTTGTACCTGCTATTTTTAGCAACCTGCTAAAAATAGAAACTGTTCAGAAAGTCTTCAAACTTTGTGTGTTGAATGCCCAAAACATGGTGATCGTCACTGGACGTTGCTCTTGCCTGGATGTCGGGTTCCGCCCCTGATTTTAGGAAACCCTAATTGACCTGCTAAAAATAGCAACTATCTAATTCTTCATCCTTTGTAACTCTGTTTGCTTTGAAATTTGCACCAAAGGCTCCTCATCACGTGCCTGACCTGTACTCGCTGAGATCCGGTGCCAACCTACCAATTTAGCTACTGCCGAAGTGACTTACTATTTATAGTAAGTGTTGGTTTATGGGGCTTCCTTTGCTCCGTTTGCCTTGAAATTTGGACAGTGCGCCCGTCGTTGGTGAACTTGCCTGTGTATGCTGACGCCGAGATCAACTTTCTATTTATAGCCCTCGTCCAAAACACCTTACTAAAAATAGCAGGTACTCCGATCGCCTTCAAATTTTTCCAGCAGACTCTCGAAAGGATGCTGATCATGGTGGGTGCTTCAGTTTTGAACATTTTGACCTTTGACTCCTCATTTTTAGCGCTGAAGCTCGAAACCCTAATTTTATGCATGTCGCTCAGATGAGCTCCGTTTGACGTCGTTTCAGTTGCATGATGATCAGCTTGCATTTCTGAAGCGTCGAGCTGCTGCCCAAGTGATACCGGCTAAAAATAGAAAACGGCCGGAAAAGTGACTGACCGGCTGCCGGATGATCTTGCATGTCATACTGCCCGAAAAATCTTGAAAAACCCAGAAAAACCCAGAAAAATCTTCAACATGCACGTGACCGGCTAAAAATAGTAAGTTTCAAAAAGTGGTCATTCCAGATTTGCATGTTACATCGCCGCTGGGCTCTTTGAAAACTCCGTGAAGAAGATGCCGGCTATGCGCTTGAAAAAATGCCCCGGTGATGCAACCTCTAATTTGGCCTCCAAAGGTCAATAGCCGAAAAGTCGCTGGCCCTTCGCTTTGCATGTCCGTATCATCGCTGGCTGTCTCAAAAATCCCACAAGGAATTCTCCGGACGCGGCGTTGAAAAACTCCGCCTCTAAGCGTTGAAAATTGCTTCCGAAGGCAGAACTGCTAAAAATAGCAAGTTGTCCGTTTTAGTTCAAATTTAACCTGTGAGTAGCCTGATGTGCTCTAGACACAGTGTGACTGTCAGAATCTCAAAAATGCTGACGGGTTGGCTGTAATTGCACACTTACTAAAAATAGTAAGTAGTCAGAATCTGATGAAATTTCTATGAAAACCTGCTGGAAGCATACTAACAACAGTGTTAGTCTCAATTTTCAATTTATTTACCTCATTTGACTTTAGATTGGCTGGAAAACTCAAAACCCTAATTTCTAGACTTGGTCAGTTTCACGCTTAAGCTCAAAGACAGGCACAATCCCGGAAAGAAAGATAGTAGACAAGAGAGACAACGACAAAATGAACGCAAAGCAAAGCCAAAATTAGGGGGTCCCCATTTGCAATGGGGCGATGTGTGAAAAACGTCACAACATTAGCCCCAACCCGAATAAATGTTCCTGAACATTTCAAAGACAAAACCCATTCCACACTCAGAACCTTTGGATAATTCTTTCAAAACCTATCAACTGACTAGGGCATATACTTAAAAGGGAAGAGGAATCCTAAATTGGATCAAGGTACCTCATCTTTTGATTACAAGTGTGTGCGTATGCATTCATTCCAGCTCAAAAGACCATTGAAGCTCCCAGAATCTGTCCCAGCAAGTTAAATGAATATCTTAACTCCAAAAGCATCCTAGACATCGCCTCGCTGCCAGTCAGGCGTCCATAGCCCCGACGAGGTTGTCGCTACAATTCTCACGAATATTGCTCCACTGCCGGCCGGGCGTTTATAGCCCCGGTGGAGTTACTCGCATGTTCCCAAAACCAATATTTCATAATACATATTTCATTTTACATTCTCTCATTTTTTGTTTTTCATATAATTCTTTTAAGCACATTTTGTTTTCCTTCTTTTGATTTCTCCGTCAATTCCTTGATTGGTTGGCAGGCAATGAAGCCTCCAGTGGGTTCGAGAATTGTAGTGGCGCTGAAGCAAGATGTAAAATTTTCACTTGCCATGACCTCTCCTAAGAAACCCCAATGACTTAGAGCAATTAATCACGTGTGTAAAATATAGCAATCGTGAGACTTGGTGTCAAGACACAATAGATGATTCCCTTCCGAGTCAAGTACAGATCCTAATCAAATGATAAAACTCAAAAGAATAACCTCGGATTCTAAAGCACTTCCTGAATAATTATCTAAGAAATGGACCAACATTGTGTCAACATTGTACTAGAGTGTGGCAAAAACAACACAACACCCCCCTCACAAATGGGATCCCCTTTTATTGAAAGCAACAACTAAACTATGAAAGCAAGACAACTAACCTAAACAAAAACAAAAATTTTAAGTGAACAACACTCAAAAGACCTAAGTACATACAACTCCTAGCATGATTTCTCAGGATGTTCAGTAACAGCACAGCAGTAGTAATAGTACGAAGTTTTGCAAACTTATCTTTAAACTCGGAGAAATATTCTTTCACAATACAAATCTAAAACTCAAGCAAAACTTCAGGAAAGATTAGTAACTGTGGCAACTCATCTGGACCATGATCAATCCATAAACAAGTTTTCTTTCCAAAATCTCCATAATCAAAATGATATTCTTTGTAATCAACAGTGGGGAAAGATACAACCTGGTGGTCTTCATTTGATGGCATGAATTCTTGCCTGTCATCCATTGCTTTATCAGGAGGCCGAAGTTGATGGTGAACCATACCACTTGCATTCAAAATGTATAGATGATCCAAACTGGGAGGAGTGGGGCGGGAAATCAATTCGAAAGAGCACTTGGAAACTTGGGTTACCTCATGCGCTGGTTCCTTTTGGATCTCTAGCAATGGATCAAGCCCCAACCCGAATTGCTTTTCATTTTCCATCTCTTTATCAAGCAGTATTTCATTTGTTTCAATTTCATCAAGCAACTCCTCCATGACTGTGAATAATGGATCAAGTGTTGATGCGAAGTGCCTCTCATATTTTGCCTCCATCTTGGTAGCCCATTGATCATCAAACACATCATCTTGCCTTAAGTTGCTTACCATTTCTCCTGTCTTGTTCATGCATGATTGGACCTTTTCATCAAGGGGCGTTCCTTCTTGAAGTGTATTAGAATCGCTTCCTTCTTCACGTTCCCCTCCTTGAGAGAATGGGCACTGAAAATTTCTCACACCATCTATACTTTGAGCTAAGTCCACTCTTGGCACTTGATGGTCTTCAATAGCTTGCAATCTCGTACATTCACTCTCTTCCATGTGCTGACAATCGCCTTGGGTGATTCCTCTCCCTTGGATATATGCCATTGCTTCTTTGATCTTTGCTCCAATTGCTTCTTGTTCTAGCGGGATATAGGAACAATCTTCATTTGCTTGCTCTCTGAGCTTGATCGCGTCCTCTAGTGACTTATTCTCCTCGTTGTTGGATGACGTTGAGGTATCCTCTTCATTTGGTGCTGAAAATGTTTGTATGGCATATTCAATCCATCTTTTGTCTTTGAATAATCCATATGGTAGTACTGGTAATCCGAGGCGACTTCTGGCGAAGTTGATGGCTAGTTCACATGTTGTGCAAGTGAACTCTGGATGGGGTGCGTTGTGAATCCGACACCAACGAGGGAGCAAGACACCCTTCAAGGGATCGTTGCCAAGTTCCATCTGACCTTGGATCCTAAGTATGAATCTTGCGAAAGCCTCATTCACCACTTCTGGAAGGCTATAATCATCAGGTTCTACATCCAATACTCCTGGCTTGGGAACATCCCAAAAGAAAATTTTTTCTTGGAGAACAAGCTCTATCCTTGAGAGGAATGTCAAGCAACTGATTTCTTCGTGCTGGGAGGTCTCATGAATTCGACATCTTCCTGGCAAAGCAAACTTAGACAAATTCTCGGGCCACAGCTGTGCATTCAATCTTTCATGAATCTGAGCAATATCTATAAGACTGTCTTGAGAGCAAGAAATATGCCCATCCATCGAGAAATCTCTTTTTTGATTTTCCATTTTTTGATTTTTTTGAATTTTTCAACTTTTCACTTTTTTTGGATTTTTTGACATAAGAGAGATCTAACATATCTCCGATTTGGAACTTCAAAGCTCATACTGGTTCCTTCCAACCTCTGGAACAATTCGAAGCCAGCCCTCCTTCTAGCGCCAATTCTTGTTGATGTGTTTTTCGTGACCGCACCAACGCAGAATAAAGTTGCCAACGGCTTCCCTATTCTCTCTTGATCAAAGTATTCCGCACGCTAAGATTGCAAGAAAGTTCGCGGCTGCTCAACCCGCTGTTCTTCAGCTATTAATAGGCCCAAATTTCATTTCTGATGTGATTTGCTGGTATTTCAAGGGGACTTACGGAATTGTTCGGCAGCGGAGAAAGGAATTCAAATGCTCGAAAGATTTGTCTATGAAGTTCTTGTTTCCTATTCTAACCGGAAAGTACTGAATGAAATGGGGTAAGGTTAAGAAGATTCTAATCTACTTTAAGGTGTGGGATATGGCGATCAATATTCGCAAGCTTCAAACCGGACTTCGCTTTGCCTCGCATCGGACAGCTTCCACGGAGTCGGTGCAATCTTCAAGGGAGATGACTAAAGATATTCAAACCACCACTTGACATGAAGATACCATCACAACGACGCATACCATCATTCAAACTGTGATTGAAGTTAGGCTCACAATGTTTCCAGTTGACCACGCAAGGCGCATTCACCATCAACAAACACGCTAGTGGTATGGATAGACGAAGTTGCTTAGATCAAACACCACATTCCACAATTACTATCCTCTACTTGCATGAAAATGAAATTTATGCTACTCTACGCTACTTGAAGTAGAAGGGATGAAGAAACCTCGCTAGCTATCCACAACAAAGATGAATTTCACCATCAATGAAAGATCTTTTATTATGAAAGTTTTACACGACAATTTCTTACTAAAGTTTTCAAAGGAAAACTTTCCTTCTCCTCCAACTACACTATCAATCTACTTCTAAGTTATCTCTTTATTCTAACTCCTACTCTAATCTTCTCTATTGTCTATGTCTACTGAAGGTACAAATGAGGGGGACTCCCCCTTTATATAGCTGGCCAAGTCCAACGGACGGCTCAGATTACAATCGGCTGGATGGCCCAGATTGTGCCACCTCAGCCCTAAACAAGATATGCCCTAAAAACCGCCACCAAGTGGAGTGGGGTAATAAATGAGCCATAATGGCCACCACCTTCTAGAAGATTCTCTTTTTGTAGACGCGTTCACACTGCTCTTGATCTTCTTCTCGACTCTTGTTCTTTGACTTCCCACTTGAGCTAACACTTAGCCAATTTCTTGCAACTCTTCTCCCTTTGAGATTGAAACTCGTAACTTTATCTTCCTTCGAAAGTTGTAATATCATCGTGCTTCATCACCTCCAAACATCGTGCTCTGGCCTCGACATTCTTCCTGCAAAACAACCAAGGAGAAGAGTGTTAGAACACTTCATAACACAAATTCACCTTACTTACCCGATTTTCACGCTTTGATCTTCAAGGGCTCATCGTCTTCATTAGCCAACTTCGCGTTCAAATTCTTCATGCCTTAGTCAAATTTCCCACCCATCTTGCATTCTGCCTGAGCATACTTTGCTCTAATATTTCATCCAACTTTGGCTTGAGAAGAAATTCTTTCATCTGGAATTTGATCAAAAATCATCTAGGCGATCGTTTTCAAATTCATCGGCCAAGGCAATTTTATGTCAACCAAATTTCATTTCATGCCTTAGAAAATTTTTCAAATTTCCCTTAGGAAATTCATCAACCTGGCGCCCATCAAAAATATTCACCCTGAAGGCCTCGACAAAGTGTAGAAGATTTCAAAATCCATTCCTGATCGACAATCATCAATACCCAGAAGAAAATTTCCTTCAGAACGCGCCAA
Organism: Sequoia sempervirens; assembly: GCA_007258455.2. NCBI lineage: Eukaryota > Viridiplantae > Streptophyta > Pinopsida > Cupressales > Cupressaceae > Sequoia > Sequoia sempervirens. Next base: position 14,674 of record VDFB02129031.1, read on the forward strand.
ACCCATGGGTACCCAACGAACGGGTTCATTTGATTTTCTTGAATTTTGAACCCTAGAAAATAATCTTTCATCAAATTTATTCTCGTTTTTCGATCCCCTCTGAGAATTTTGCTCTGACTTGGAAAATTTTTATTGACCCTGTGCAGCTGGCATTTTCTGACTTCATCTCCAACAAATTTGCTCGTGCCTTAGAAAGAAGATTTTATCACTTCATCAGACTTAGGCGTTTTTCCCAAGGAAGAAAATATTCTGTGCCTTAGAAAATTTTTGAATCACTTTGCATTTTGAAAATTTTGCCTTAGAAATATTTTTTTTTTTTATCTTGGTGGAAACTTTTGTCAATTCATCTTTTCTTTGGAAAAAGAAATTTTCAACACCCAACACTTTCATCGTCCGGAAAGTTGCTTTAACTTCACCACCCTAGGCGCAATATTTTCTAACACCTTGGCATTCACACTTTATTTACCCTCTTAGCAATATCAATTTTCAAATCCAGGCGCACTTCTCACTTGAAGAGGATATATTAAATCAAAATTCTAGCGCCTAGCACATCACTTTCACTCACCACCTTGGCATTTTTTTACGCCTAGCATATTTCATTCACACCACCTTAGGCGCACAGCATTTGGAGAATAATATTACCACGCCTTAGCAATTTAATTCCACCCTTTGGCAATATTTCCTAACACATATACCACTCACCACCCTGGCATTTTTTTACGCCTAGCATACTTGTTTTAATTTGGGCGCACATCTTCCTTGAAGGAGGATAAACTTTAAACGCCACCTCTGCCCTTTTGACTTTGTATGGGCGCATTCAAAGGAGAGAGAAGAATTTTGAATCCCCAACGCCTTAGAAATATTCCAGCCATACCTTCCAGGCGCAAATCACACTCCATTCCTCAAGGCGCATATTGCAAAGGTTAGATTCGATTTTGTTATCCTCCTTTACCTTGGGCGCAAATTAGATGGGGAGCATTTAGTTTGGGGCGCATATAGCCTCTGGAGTTTTCAGCTTGCTCGCCTTAGTGTATTTGAACCTCAAAGGCGCATATGAATAGGGAGGCTTTTAATTTCTTAACTTAGTCAATTTCAAGCTTCTAGCTTGAGGCGCATTTCACAGGTGGAACTTCCAGGCGCATATCACATGGTCTTCTTTTAAAATCAATATTCTTCCCTTTGTTCAAGGCGCAAACAAGAGGTTGGGTTTCCATTTTGGGGCGTATCTGCTGTCTTATACTTTCAGTTGGGGCGCATTTGCCAGGCTTTCTTCCCAGTTTTCCCATGGCGCATTTGATATGTCCAACTTTAATTGAGGGCGCATTCTCTTCGTGGAGCTTTCAATCAATGCCTGAGGCGCATATAGGGTGAGTAGCTTCCATTTGATAAAATTTTATCCTCCAGACTTGGGCGCAGATTACAGCTCGAACTTTAAATTTCCACGCCTTAGTGAATTTTCAAAGACTCTCCAGTCTAGGCGCAAATAAGACATCCCAAATTCAAGGCGCATATCACAGGGAGAACATTCAATTTTAACACCTGGAAGATTTTATACCTCCATGTAAAGCAAGGCACACTTCATGTTTCAACTTTCAGGTTTATGACTTAGTAAAAAAATTTACCTAACCTTTTCCCCAAAGGGCGCAAATCCATGCATGTGCTTTCATTTTTCTAACTTCGGCAATTTTCAAACTTCCTTACTCCACTCTAGGCGCATTTGGCATATAGAACATTTAATTTCAACACTTAGGCGGATGTCTTCAACTCAAGGACGCATTTGACCCCTTGTACTTTCATTTTCAACCACTTAAAATTTCTTTTAAAACTCAACTTTCACTTAAGGCGCACTTGGCATCATGGACTTTAAATTATCAGAACTTAGAGAAATTTCCAAGTGGCTTTACGCCTTAGACAAAATTTCCATGCACATCCTCTTTCTTGGTTTAGGCGCATATACCACCCTCAACTTTTAGTTTCCCACACTTAGCAATTTTTTTTAAGTTTTCCCTTTGCTCCTAGTTCCTTGGGCGCATTCCACCCCTCCTGCTTTGAGTTTTCTCAGACTTAGAATTTTTTATTTTTTTATGGCTTTCCAACTTGGGCGCATTTGCCTAGGCTAGCTTCTAGTTTTCAACACTTAGTCAATTCTTAAGCCACCCCTCTCATCTTGGGCGCATTTCACCTATCAAGGTTTCATTTTAGACTTTGGCGCTAAGGAGGCCTCCAACTTCCATTTTGTCATAGGCGCAAATCACCATGGCTACGTTCACTTTGAAATGCCTTAGATAAATTTTCATGTTTTAACACCTTCATGACCTTGGGCGCACATGACCTAGCAAGCATCAAGGCGCAAATAGCACAAGGAGGTTCTAGTCTTGAGAGGGGCGCAAATGGCATGCCCAACTTTCATTTTTTTGACACTTAGAACATTTCTCATCTTGAACACCCAAGGGCGCATTTGCTAGGGTCTCTCGGCCAAGAAGCATATAGGAGGGTGAACTTCCATTTTGTTCTTGGGCGCATTTGCATGGTCCAACTTTTACTTTTTGCACTGAGGCGCATTTCACCTATCAAGGTTCCATTTTGGCACATGGGCGCATTCCACATGGTCAACATCCAATTTTGACTAGGGGGGCGCATTTGAGATAGTCAACCCATTTTGTGACTAGGCGCATTTAGCATACTAAGCTTTCATTTTTGTCAAGAGGGGCGCTTTTGCAAGGGTCTACATTCAATTCCGACACTTAGAAAATTTTTCACCTCCGTTCAGCCTTCAAAGTGAGCCTTAATGCTGGATTTGAAATTTTATCCAATTTAGCAAATTTTATGCCCGTTGCCAGATTTGAGTTGATTTTCCGTGGTCAACCCTAACTCGCCTTGACTTTCTATTTTTAGAAAGTTCCTGAAATTTCGCGCCGTGGACTGGATTCTGACTCCTGAAAGCCTGATTTTCACTTTGCTCTGAATTTTGACTAACCTTGTTCTGTTAGCGCCTGATGTCTGTTTGTACCTGCTATTTTTAGCAACCTGCTAAAAATAGAAATTTCTCAGAAAGTCTTCAAATTTCATGTGCCAGATGCCCGAAACATGTAGATTGCCATATCGACGTTTGATTCTCTTCGTGAATGTCGTCTACCTTTGACAGGGAAACCCTAATTGACCCGCTAAAAATAGCAATTGTCTAATCTTCATTCTCCTGCTACTATTGTATTGGAAATTCAAGGCCAAGGATCATTTATCACGCGTTTGATTTGTGCTGGCCGAGATCCGGCCATTCGCCAATTATAGTCGCCGAGGTGACTTAATATTTGAGGTATGTTCGCTTCAGACCTTCTGCCCGCTTTGTTTTGGAAATTTGACAACACCGCCGGTGAATCCTGTCGGCAATGACGCCGAGATCAACTATTTAGAGTAGCTCCTGCCGGTGAATATCTTTTACTGCAAAATAGCAAGTTCTCCTGATTGCTTGCATTTTGCCGCCAGACTCTCTAAAGGATGTCATTGCGATGGATAATTCCCGCTTTGACCATTTTGATTCTTTGACTCATTTTAGCTCTCAAGCTCAAAAACCCTATCTCTTATGCATGTCGCCGATGAGCTCCGCTGACGCGCCGTTTCGCCAGATGATGATCGCCTTTGCGCCTGCTTCAGCCGCCGCTTCTGGGCACACTGCTAGAAAATAGAAAGCGCCCGAAAAGTGATCAACCGCTTGTCTGATGATCTTGTATGTCACACTCAAAATCTTGAAAAAACCCCTGCAGAAACCTTAAAATCTTTCAACATAACGACTGGCTAAAAATAGTGAAAGCCTCGGTGGTGGTTCTACCATTTGTGATGCTACATCGTCGTTAAGCTCTGGAAAACCCGTGAAGAAAATGCCGACATGCGCTGAAAGTGTTCACATGCAAACCCCGACATAATTCAATGCGGAAACCATTAAAAAATAGTTGTGTTAATGGCCGCTTCAAAATTTGCCAAAAGTGAATCAGTGTTCTGGTTACAATGAAGTTATCCAAATGTGAAAATCTTACAAAAATCAACCCTAAACTGACACTTACTAAAAATAGAAAGATGGCAAAATTCAGTGAAAGTTCAGAGGTTGCTTGCTGAAAACATGGTAATAATTCTACTAGGCTCAAAAGCTGACAAACCAACTCAATTGATCTCAATATGACCTAAAAACGTGAAACCCTAATTTCAGACCTGGTCGAACCTTACGCCAAGCTTGCTGACGGGAACGTCCCCAGAAAAGCAGAAAGCGGAACAGAAGCAGAACGAGAGAGAGAAAGACAAAAAGCAAAGCCAAAAGACCAGAATGGAGCAAAAATTTATGGGTCCCCATTTTAGATGGGGCGATGTGTGAAAAGGTCACAACATCTGGCGACTCCACGGGAAAGTGTTGAAAAACACTTTAAGAACTGGACCTTGATTAAATCTTCCTCAAACCATCATACAGAAAAGACACTTACTCAAAAGGGGAGAAGAATCCGATATTGGATCAGAACACCTTCATCCAAGACCCTGTGAGTGTGTGCATTCGTTCCATCTCTAAACCATCTCGACTTCCGGAATCGGCCGTCGCAAGTTATATAAATATCTTAACTTCAAAAGCATCCTGGACATTGCCTCGCTGCCAGTCAGGCGTCCATAGCCCCGACGAGGTTGTCGCTACAATTCTCACGAATATTGCTCCACTGCCGGTCAGGCGTCCATAGCCCCGGTGGAGTTACTCGTATGTTCCCAAAACCAATATTTCATAATACATCTTTCATTTTTCATTTTCTCATTTTTTGTTTTTTGTATAATTCTTTTGAGCACATTTTCTTTTCTCCGTTTGATTTCTCCGTCAATTCCTTGATTGGCTGGCAGGCAATGAAGCCTCCAATGGGTTTGAGAATTGTAGTGGCGCTGAAGCAAGACGTAAAGTTTTCACCTGCTAAGGCCTTTCCCAAGAAACCAAAATGACTTAGAATGGAGATAGGTAAAGTATTTAGGATCTTCAGACTCATGTGTTGAGACACAATAACGGGTTAACCTCCCAAGACGAGTTTAATCCAAACCGGATGATGACAAGAGGAAAACAACCTTAGTCCTTTTTCGAAATTTTGCATATCCCAGCGGAAAGAAATCATATTGTGAAAGTTAAAACCATCATCGCCTCCTCCGCAACGGGAAACCCTAAAATTCTTGCCCATTCCAAACCAAAACCACTTGAGCGGACAACTCAAGGGAAACAACGCCAAACCAAAAACCCAGAGGGCAACAAACCAAAACCAAAACAAAGGAAAACCGAAAAGCAACGGAAAGCAAACCTAACCTAATATGTTACAAAGAAGGCTCTCAGAGAGAACCTAGGGCTGGAAATAATGTTTGAGGAACTGTCCGTTGACGGGCAACGGGACATCCTCCCCTGTCAAGGTACGCAATCTGAATGCATTATCTCCGAGGATTTCAGAAATTTGATATGGCCCCAACCACAACTTGTCAAACTTGTCATGATCTCCTTTCTTTTCGTGGGCCTTGTCCCAGTATAAAACCAAGTCAGAAATCCTAAACGACTTGATCTTTGCTTGCTTATCAAACCACCTTTTTACAACTGCCTGGTGTTTTGCCAGATTCTCAAGAGCCTCATCTCTTTTCTCTTCCAAATGCATCAACTGAGATAATCTCGTCTGAACTTGATCCTCTCCTTCGAGATATTCTTGAATAAACTGGAGAGTTGGTATCCTTAGTTGTACTGGAAAGACAGGGTCCTGTCCATAGACCAAATGGTAGGGAGACGTTCCCAAGGAACTCTTCGTTCTGATCCTGTCTGCCCATAGGGAAAACCTCAACTGCGTGTGCCAATCTTTCGGGTTCTTGTCCAACAATTTCTTGATAGCATTTAGTAAATTCTTATTTGTGGACTCTGCCAGTCCGTTCCCCTGCGGGTAGTAGTTAGAAGAAAATTTCAGTGTTATTCCATACTCAAATGCCCAGTTTGAAAACTTTAGTGAAGAGAAGGCCGAGCCATTGTCGCTGACTAGGGCGTGAGGGCATCCAAATCTTGTAATGATATTCTCCTCGAGGAACCTGATGACCACATCTGCTGTGCACTGCCTCAGAGCCTGAGCCTCTGTCCACTTGGTGCAATAATCTGTAGCTGTCAGAATATACCTGTGTTGTCCTGATGACGGCGGATTAATCATGCCAATAAAATCCAATCCCCATTTTGCAAAGGGCCTGACCTCGATCACCGGCTGCAAAGGCATGGCAGGATGTCTTCCTCTATTCGCCGCTGTCTGACAGACGTGACAAGCTTTCACATGTTCGTATGTGTCTTTAAAGAGCGTGGGCCAATAGTATCCAGCCCTTAAAATCTGATGAGCCGTGGCCAGACTACCCCCATGTCCAGTCCCAAACTTCTCATGGAAATGCTCCATCAACTGCTTTGCTTCTTGTTTGCCTACACATCTTAAATAAATTCCTTCATAGTTCCTCCTGTAGAGCACCGATCCTTGGAGCATAAACTTCTGACTTTTCATCCTCAAGGTTCTTCGTTGGACTGGATTCAGGTGGCGAGGACACCTATGATTCAGCAAATAATAAACGGCGTCGTCGTACCACTCCCCTGGAGATACCTCTTCCAAAACATATGTTTGTTGTACTAACTCTGGACCCACCATGGCAATTGTCTGTGCTAAAGCTTGTCCTCGGACTAACTTCATGGGCTGTATCTCTATGTCGTATTCCTGCAAAGTGGCGACCCACTTGCCTCTTCTTTCTCCTAACTCATTTTGCATCAACAATGTTTTCACGGTAGCATCAGGAACAATTGCGTGGACTTTGCTCCTCAAAAGGTAGTGTCTGAACTTCTTCACAGCCTTCACCAAAGCGTACGCTTGTTTTTCAACACTGGGATATCTCAACTCAGCTTCTTTCAGTGGAGCACTCATAAAAGCAATTGGGTGCTCGTCCTTTTCCTCTGTTCTTTGTGTCAACACCGCTGCACAAGTATGCTCTGAAGCAAATGAATATAGATAAAAGGGTTTTGTATAATCTGGACTCACCAATACCGGAGCATCGACTATAGCTTGTTTAATCTCATCAAAAGCCTTCCTAGCTTGTGGGGTCCATTCAACCTTAGCATTCTTCTTTAGCATTTCATTCAGCGGCCTTACTATCTCCGCAAATCCGGTTATGAATTTTCTCACAAAATTAATTTTGCCGAAGAATGATCTTAATTCCTTTTGACTTCCGGGCAAGCCGATCCTGGAGATAGCCTCAATACGTTCAGGGTCAATTGAAATACCCTTCTCTGAGATGACATGACCCAGCAATTTACCTTCTGTCACACCAAATAAACACTTCTTTGCATTCAAGGAGATACCAAATCTTCTGCATCTCTGAAAAATCTTTCTTAAATCTTCGACATGGTCTCCTCTTTTCTTTGAGAATACTGTCAAGTCATCCATGTAAATAATTATGCACTTCCCTACTAAATCTCGAAAAGCGATATCCATAGCTCTCTGGAAAGTGGCTCCTGCGTTAATCAATCCAAAGGGCATTCTTCTGTAGGCAAAGGTTCCCCATTTTGTGGTGAATGCTGTCTTCAGTCTGTCTTCTTGTTCCACCATCACTTGGTTATATCCAGAATATCCGTCCAGGAAGGACATCATCTGTGAGCCGTTCACTACTCTGCAGCACCTCGTCTAATGAGGGCAAAGGATAATTATCCTTTTCAGAGGCTTTTTAAATTGCGGAAGTCTACGCATAATCTTATTTCTCCGTTCTTCTTTCTAACTGGAACAAGATTGGCGACCCACGTGGAGTGCCTTACTGGAAAGATGATCCTAGCCGATAGAAGTTTCTTGACCTCCTGGTAAATCAACGGTTCTAACAATGGATTCACCGGCCTCTGCCTCTGTCTGAAGGGCCTGCTGCCTGGTTTCAATGGAATTGTGTGTGTAATCAATGATGTATCATATGTCTTTAAATCTTCATACCCCCAGGCTATTACCCCTGGAAATTCTTTCATCAGCTTCAAAATACCTTCCTTTTCTTTTGGTGTGCAAATCTTTCCAATGAAAACATTCTTTATTTGTTCTTCTGTCCCCAGATTAACAGCTTCACAATCATTGCCTTGGGTGCTCTGGTTTCTGCTCAATTTATCAGGATCAAATAGTCTTTCAAGTTCCACCATTCCCCTTGGAATGACATTCGTCTTCAAATTAAGGATTCCTTCGGTGTCAAATTCAGCTTCTTCAGTTTCCTCCTCATCAATGATCTGTGCCTCGAACACACCTGAGCACGTGAGAAAATCTAAGATCTGTTTATCATCGTCAAACACCTGAAAATTCTTTATGTTGTCCGGGATGGCTGGTGTTGAAACTAATTCTACTGTAAACTTCTTCAGTCCTTGCATGGCCAGGGGCTCTAGGGAACTAGCAGCTTGCGCTAGTGAGTTTGCAACTGGATTCTTGGACCTATACACCTGCTTGATGTTAAATGCGTCAAAGCTTTCTATTAAGTCCCATACTCTATTTCGGTAACGGCCCAGCCTCTTGTCGTGGCAAGCATATTGCTTTCTTACTTGGTGGACCACAATATCTGAATCCCCAAAGGCGTGTACAATCTTGGCTCCCTTCTGAATTGCAAGGAGCAATCCATGAATTAAAGATTCATACTCAGTGACATTATTGGTGCATGCAAATTGAAGTCTATAAGCACCCAAATATGCTTCTCCAGTTGGGCTAATAAGTTCGAATCCTGCTCCATTGCCTTTCTTCGACTTCGATCCATCGAACCTCAAGGTCCATACTTGATTTTCTATGAGGGGGCTAGGGGACTGAGTATGTGAATCTTCCTTATTGCCTACCTCTGGAACGTTTTCTTTATCATCCTCTACAAGTTCTTCTATTAACACAGTGTTCCCTTCACTTGTCTTTTGATCTTTCTGCATTGAAGCTTGCGAGACAAGTTTTTCAACTTGTTCAAGTGCCACTTTACACATAGCACATGTAATCTCAGAGTGGAAAGCCTCATGTATTCTACACCAATTCGGAAGTAGCAAATTTCTGATGGAGGCCTCCTTGCCCATTTCTGTCTCTTGTTTCACGCTATTCAAAATGAAATCTCTAAAATTTTCAAATGTCCCTCCACTTTCACTGTCACTTGCGTCACTTTCGATCAATACTTCAGTGGAGGCGTTGGCATCTTCTAGAATCTTCGCTTCATTTGTACCTTGTAGCATCAGCACTTCTTGTTTGATAGGCCTGTACGAGCCCAAATCTGTTTCTATAAACATTATTTCATTATCTTCACCGTACTCAGTGATCATCAACTTAAGCCTTGGTGTACTTTCGACCTTGATTTGATTGGGGACTCCTTTCCACGGAAGCCACATATGGGAAAAATCCGTTGCAATATACCCATTCAATTTCCTAGCCCAGTCCCTGCTCAGTAACATGTCGTATCCATCTGGTATATCAACCACTGATATGTCTATGCAGCTTTGAATTCTAGGATCAGCTGATAACTGCATATGAATATTATTCAATTCACCGACCACTGGAACTTCTGTCTTGTCTAGCTGAGTGACCTTCTTAGTAGTCTGAAGTGGGACTATACCCAATCTTTGGCATACTTTCAGTGGCATCACATTGCTTGAGGCACCAGAATCAATCAAACAGTTGTGCAATAATTTCTCGAAAATTCTAATTGACACCAAGAAAGGGGCTGGTTCATCTTTCCCCTGATAGAAAACCACTGGTTTCTTCTTTTCCTCAATAGGAGTATTTTTCTTTTCAACCTTTCCATCTGATGGAGTTTGGTTTACTTGAGTAACCTTCTGATTTTGCATTTGTTCTTGTTTGTGTTCTGCAGGTAGATTGAATCGGACTTTCTTCTTATCTTCATTCTTTGGCTTCTCCGGTTCGCTTGAAGATCCTTGCACCACACCTACAAATCCTTGAGACTGTTGTGGGGCCTCCCAAGTGTTAAATGGTGCGTGTGGTACCTCTTCTACCATGTTTGCACTCTGCACAGGACGGGATTGCGTGTTGACCGGAGGGTTCCTAGATGTACTAGGTGCCTCTTGAGAAGAGTTCTTCACAACAGGTGTTTCGTACAAACTTCCCAATATTGTATCCCTAACTTCTGAAATTTTCATTAATTCATATAAAGGAAGACTTACCTTTATCTTCTTCACTTCATCCAGCACATAAGAACTTAACTTCTTCATATCATCCCTTGGCGCATTGTCCCTCTGTGGACGTTGCATAACTTGAATAGGCTATTGAACAGCTTGTTGTCCATTTCTATTTTGCGTCATATTCTGTGGCCTATATTCAGGAGAATCCCGAGGCAAATTCGGATTGTTGCTTGCGTTGGGATTTGGCGGAGTCGCAAAGTTATTTGGAGGGATTGAAGATGTCAAAGGTTCTTTCTGATGGTAGCTCCTCTGATATACTTTAGGTGCGGCTCCTCCAGAAGTCTGAAAAGCTTGCACTTCTCTTCTCCCTTCTACCAAAACACTATTATTGAGAGGTGGGAAAATATAATTACCTTGATCATGGGGCTCTTCTGAATAACCATTTTGAGCTTCTGAATATACTTGGGCTTCCGAATAGACTTGTGCTTCTTTAGCTTGATTATCTGGCGTCCCCACGGGACCATTTGCTGAAGCTGGTGGGAATATTTGGTTAATAGATGGTGGCCAATAACTTTGGTACTCAGGTGGGACATTGACTTCTTCTAGAATCAAAGCTTGATCATATCTCTGTACTGGGACAATTTCATAACCAATAGTTGGAGGATTTTCAGTACCCTCCGTACTCTTTACTTCTCTCTTAAAAATATCAGCAGCAACTTGGAATTCATGACATTGCAATTCTGAATGCTGATTGGTATTGTGTAGTCTACACCATCCCGACATAGCGGCTTCGGCTAAGAAAACTCTATCCGCGGGACGGTTCTCAGGAGGTGGCAGGTTATCCAACGGTG
>VDFB02129033.1:0-24759 GCA_007258455.2 Sequoia sempervirens
ATCACTACTTTATGAATGAATGTCATCTCAATTAAATATGAAGGAATGCATTTATGTGATTGGATGAATATTGTGTTATTCTTACTATGGATATGTAATGTGTATATTGCATATTTTGTGAATAGGTGACTGTCATGTACATGTGTTAGTGTTTGCAGGTACCTATTCAATTCCTCCAAGTGGAGGGGAAGTATCACTCAGGAGAAGGTCTTGGTCGGGTAACCAGTAACATAACCTATCTAAGTTTACACACACCACAGTAGAATAATTGAGTTGGGTTATTAAGTGGGAAATTGGTAAGTCACCCCTAGTCATTATGTCTGCATTAGTAAGAGTCTAGTTTACTATTGATTGCATGCATGAATGATGTTTATCTATTTGAGCTGGAGAGTTCTTTCTTTGATTACCATGCTTGTATTGGTATGAGGACCATATGAGATATATGTATGCGTACGCACATGCATGAAAATGATAGGCTATATGCACGAAGGAACGCGCACATAAGGGTACATAGGTAGACATACCTATGCACATTCATGCACAAGTTTCTTATGCGCATGGAACTATCTGATGGAATGATGCAGAGGGGGAGTTCCCTTTGCAAAACATTAACTCAAAACAAAAAAGAAACTCACAGAGACAACTCTGTCCAATTTCAACATTCAAAGAAAACAAGATTGCAGGCAAAAGCTTTAGATTTCTACATTTAAATGCAAATTACAATAAATGGATTTTTTGTAGCCTCACACCTCAACAACCTTCATTCCCCTTTCGCCCTTCACACAGGAACTCTTCACAAAAACTCCATTCTCTTTACCTGGTTCTCATCTCTGATCAAATTTTGATTTGCAACATTTATTTATGCTCTTCTATGCCTCCCATCTCCCATCCAATTAAAAATTTAACTCTTTCTTTACCTGCACACTGTGATAAATTCAGCTATGTTTATTCACTTCTAATTCTATATTCCATTCCCATCAACTTTATCTCTAGTCGTTCCCTTCCTCTCTCTATACACAACCCATTTTTCTAACTATGCTCTATACACAACCCATTTTTCTAACTATGCTACACAGCCTCCTTCCTTGTGCAGTCCCCTCTCTTCTACTCTCTCTTAAAGTTGTATATTTAAACATAGATGAGAAGCCTTTAGCGCCTCTCACACTCTAAATGAAACCCCTCTTCCTGACGTTGGTTTTCTCTCCCAAGGAAAATATATTCTATTGCAGTCGATCCCCCCTATTATTTTTCTCACATACACTTTATCTGCATTTTATATGATGACTTGTAAAGGGCGTCTCTTCATTTTCACTCAAGTTGCAGCCTCCTTCAATATCTTCTCCTTTGCCTCATTTTCTAGGCGTCGATTCCTCTTCATTTCGACTAATCCCCTAAATGCATTTCTATTCATCTTAAATTCCCACTGATTTTTTTTCTTCAGATTCAAAGGCATCGACCTTTTGATTGCAAACCTTTTCATTTCCCTGTTGTGTTGAGTTTGATTTGATGCCTTTCATCGCTTCCCGAGTCTTGAAGATGCTTTCTTTCTTTTTCTTTGAGGGATGTATGCACTGCCTCTAATTGTTGTATTGTTCTTTGAAATTCTATGCCCCCTTCCCTTTCAATTGTCTTTTTGCTTCATTAAAATGCTTCTCTACAAACCTATTAGCAACAACCTTTGAGTTTTTGTCCCATTGTCTTAAAATTGGGAAACTTGTAACACCTTCACAATTTGTTTCAATTTACTAGCTATGTTGACTCCTACTCCCCTTAAGTTCTCAATGTGACATCTCCTTTGTTCTTTTATCTGCACCCTTAATTTTCCAAAATAATGGATTTACACCATTTATAAACCATTTGTGCCAATGCTATCTTTGGATTGTAAGATAGAGTTCACATCACTAAGGAGAGAATAAAATCAAATGCAAAAAATTTACTAAGAAATAACTGACCATGAGATGAAATTTGAATTTTTGTAATTTGTTCATGCGATGCCTTCCCCAAAATTGAGATATCAAAATAAAACCCAAACAACCCAAAATTGAAAGTAAACCAAACAATATTTTTGGTTGGTTTTGATTGCTGGTTCACTCGCGTGCTCCTGCACCATGGAACCAACGCCATGCATATGTATATGTATAGATATATTGTTCGTAGTCTCTTATCAACACCATGGTAATTTTGTATAATTTTGGTTGTGAATTGAATATGTGTGTGTGTATATACATATATCCATATGTATATGTATATCCATACATGCATATCGTAGCAAATGGACATGCCCATACAAGTGTATCGACACGTGTATACACATGTACACATGTACATAGAGGTATATATATATATGTATACACAACTAATATACCAATGTAACAATGTGATTGCTATGTTGATATATTCTTTTGTATATTGATTATATATACATGCTTTGTTAACATATGATAAATATAAATATATATGCTAACATATACATACATACAAATACATATATATATATACATATGTATATGTATATATATACATATATATATGTTGTACATATATGTTTAAATGTTAATTGCTTTAAGATCGACTATCTTAAGCAATGTATAACAATTGATTTTTAATGCTAATTGTATGGTTTTAAAGTCAATTACCATGAACTACTTGGAGACTGACCTTTTAATAGCTATGATTGTATTCTTTGGGACGCATTTTGTGCTCTTATTGTCATCAATAAAAAGAGTTTTGTAAAATTTTCAAAACACAACCATTAAGTCAATGATCAAATAAGAAAAGGTCAATGCTTATTTATGAGGAAACCATGGACTTTGTAAAAAAAATCATCATGATTTATTGTAATGATCAACAACTGTAAAAGCTTGGAAACATTTCAATGACTATGCCAAGCCGATTAAATGAAGAAATCAACTTATCCTTTGACTTGGTCAATATAAGCTTAAATGTCATTCACTTGTTTATGACTGTATCTATCAAGAAGGAATTCACACCATCTCTAAAATGAATAGTTATGATATTGGTGCCACCTTTGAATCCTCTTAACTGTAGATGTCTATTTGGAGGTGCAAATCAAATTCTAGCATATGCAGATTTGAATTGGTTTCTATTTGCTGTCAAACTTGAGAGTTGATCTATAGCTACTTAAGTTGAGTAAGTGCTTGCAAATTTTCCACCTTTTGGCTAAGTTAAATGTGTTACTATGCATGCATTTTTCTATCAAGAATTGTGTCTAATCTATAGGCCATGTGATCACCCATTTGTTGTATAAATAGAGGAATGAGTTCATCTATTTGGGACACCTTCTTTACACAAGTTTATGCACCATCTCTGAAATGAATAGTTATTATATTGGGGCCACCTTTGAATCCTCTTAACTGTAGATGTCTATTTGGAGGTGCAAATCGAATTCTAGCATATGTAGATTTGAATTGGTCTTTATTTTCCATCAAACTTGAGAGTTGATCTGTAGCTTCTTAAGCTAAGTACTTGTGCTTGCAAATTCACCACCTTTTAGCTAAGTTAAATGTGTTACTATGGATGTATTTTGATATCAATAATCATGTCTAATCTATAGGCCATGTGATCACTTGTTTGTTGTATAAATAAAGGAATGAATTGATCTATTTGGGAATGAGTCTTGATTGATTTTAAACTAGTCTTTAATTGTTACTTGCATATAAAGAAAAACATTATTTTCTTTGAAAGAAACGTAGAAACTATTTACTTGTTTGTGCATTGTTTGTAATTACTTCATGATAGGAGAGATTTCTTGACAAAAATATTAGTATTATATTAATACTAGATATGTTTAAACATGGGTAGCTTAAGGTACACTCATACCTAGATATTTACTTATGCTAGAAGGTTAGTAAGTTACTCCTAGGATTGTTATCTTGTGAAGGGAGGGGACTAGCACTTAGCTTAATGAGTTATGTTACCTTAGGTTGTGTTAAAGAGATAGGTTATCCTAGGGAGTAGCTTGCTCATGGAGAGGGATTTCCTAAGCATAAATATAATGGCCTTAAGTCAAAATGAGCTAATATAGTGTAAGTGAATGGTACCTAGCCATCACTTGAAGTATTGAGTGAGAATACTTTGGCCAAAGTAGTGTGAATGTCTAAGACTCCATTGTAGATAGTGAGATTGTTGAGACTCCACTATTAGTTCTTCGTGTCTACTGAATGCATGAGGGCTACCTAGTGTAGGTTATAAATCCTAGTCATGTAGGACACAACACTATCTCAGAATGGTATGTCGTATAGGGTTACCAAATCAATGCCTTTGTCAAAGGGAAGGGCCATCTATCATTGATAGATATGCAAGGGACCACATATGAGTCCATGGTTGAAAAAAAGTGCTTGAGTGATGCTTCTCTTCCTTAGCAGGTGACAGAAGACCAAGGTTTTGAAAGGTAGATACCTAGACCATCTATATCTTTTGCTATGAAGCTTGAAGGAGCTATGTATGTAGTTTGTACTTTATTGGAATAATTTACTTTGTAAAGTATTGTAATGGAATGGAAATCCTTTTCTACACTGCTATAACATCTTTTTTACTTATATTTTCAATAAAGATAGGAATTTTTTTTTTTGCAATGGCTTGTACATATTTTTTTTTACTTGCACAGTAAAACTTATTAAATTTACATTAGAGAACGTTCAGCATATTACATGTGGTATCAGAGCTACTAGGTTTAGCTTTGGAACCTATGATCTCATCATTCTTTCCATCCAACATTATCTAATGTTGTAAATTCTTGTGCCAGGATAGTGTGTCTCAGATTAATGGCTCGAAAGTCAGTAATCGGAAACGAGTGCTACCTCAAGGCCAAGAAGGAAAAAAAATACATCATTAGAACCATAGAGGGAAACAACTACGACAATGTCGTCTAGTTGAGTGTCACGTCTCAAACCCTGATGCAAGTTGCTTTTGGTTTTGTGTGGATTTGTTATATGATTGGATGTGTGTGGTAGAGTAATAATGAATATTATGGTGTTTTGGTGTGGTGATATATGAAAGTGTTTACTTAATTATGAAAAGTTGAATAATATTGAAAGTGTTTTACTTTGAAGATCTGAAGCAAAATAGAATAGAAATATTTGAATTAATGTATTATATTGTTTTGATTTATATTTTTATGGGATACTAATTCAGTTTATTGTTGTGTGCTTGAGTACACTTGAGATGTAGGAGGTCGAAGACCAAGGGTGTGATTAAGGAGAGGAGGTTAGCTTCTTGATAGGATAAATCAGGACGTTCTCTCGATCACACACGGCACTTAGATTCATATAGATTGCATTTAGGAATGATAATTTTGACTTGATTGTTTTTTATTGTTCGTAAAATAAATAATGATTATTTGAATTAAATAAATAGTGAAATATAAGCATAATAAAGTTAAAGAATTAGTTTTAATTATAATTAATTATAGATTTTGATTGAAATGTCTATGCATGATAAAAATATGAGTAAGTAATAGATATTCTTCTTTGAACTTGTGTTAATTTTTGAGTTAATAAGTTAACTAATAGTTAGAAGATATTTATTTAATTATTGGGTAAATATTTTCCAAAAAGGGATTTATATGCAACTAAATTAAATATTATTTTATTTTAAATCTTTTTCATTTGAGCACGGGAAATGGAAAAGATAAGTTATATCTTATTTTTATTTTAAAAATCTATTATTTTCAAGATTAGGTTTGGAATAAAGAAAAATAAAACTTTAAAAAGGAAAAAGGGGTAATAGAAAAACCAACCTTTCTTGATGTTTTTGGGAATTGCTCTGCAAATTCACTTTCATGGCTACCAGATAGTTTCTTGTTTTGCTTTTAGTTTCCAATAGATGAGAAAATAGAAGAACAAGAAAAAGGAAAGGAGAAGAGGAAGGTCTTGCAGGAAGGAAATTTCAGAGAAAACAAGAAGAGGAAGTGGCAAGGAGGCATCTTCAACTATCAACAAATTATCTAGGTTCTTCTTATTAATTCTCTTTTATTGCCTTAAGGTTCCAAATGAGAGAAAAGAAATTTATTGTGTGCGCAAAGATTTATTTGTGAAAAACCTCTATGTTTGTTGTGTTTGTTGAGCAAAATTCTTCGATGAAATATGTACATTCTTTTCAAAATTCTTTATAAAATTTATAGACAATTTTGTTGGCAGTGTCTTTCTGTATTTTATTCTCAGAACATTACTTCTTTCTGGATAAATTTCTAAATAAATTTTGTTCCAGAATGTTTGATATATATATATATATATATATACAATAATCTATATGGGCATATAAATTTATATCCACATATGTATTAAGGAAACCGATTCATATTCACATATGGGAATTGTATTATAGTTTATGACTGTGCCTTTGTTTTTATACATTCTATGGTAAGGGGGGCTGGGTTTCACCCCAGCCATGCCCTCCCCATAAGGGAAGGGTTGCATTGTGGGGGACAGTGCCCCTCCACAGGCAGCGCCTCCCCATATGGGGGGGCGTAAGCCCTGCTATTCTGTATTCTTTTCCTTTAATTTGTGAATCGATCTTAAATTTGCTTCTTGTCTATAAACTTCGTGTGGAAAATAACATTGCATGAATTTGGTATATATACATATGTTGTATATATATTTGTGTGTGTGTGTGTATGTATATGTATATGTATATATTGAACTGTGAAATACATTTATCTTTCTGAGAAAAAATATTTTGTGTAAAAGAATCATGAGCTGTATAAATAAATATATATATATATATATATTTGAGAAACATAGATCTAAATTATTTATATGTCTGAAAAAGAAAACATAACTGAGTTTAATTGAAATCACTACGGTATAGATTTCTCTATTTTTTTATTTTTACTCTAAAACTTTTCTAAGAATGTATATAATTATATATATATATATATATATATGTAAATGCAACTAAATGTTTATATATATATATATATATCCATATATAAATATTTATATATATCATTCTTATATTTGAAAATAACAAGATCAATAAAATAGAAATGGATAGATGTGGAATTGGCTGATTGCAATCACTATTATATTGTAAACTGGAAGACATTTGCATTAAAATTATTATCATATTGTTGAACTTCATATTGTGTGTACTTACATGTTACAAAATGGGGAAAACTGTAATTCTCATAAATATACTTATAAACTAGTGAATTTTAGGAATATAAAACACGAAAATATATATACACAAACACATTATGGCATTTTAGACTAGATGATATTTACTGATATATGCATTGTGAATAAAAGTGAGTGAAATTATTCTCTTTTCTTTAAATTTAATTTATTATTATTTCTCATAAAAGTGTAGACATACTCCTATTAAATAGGAAAGTAATTTGTAAGCTAGGATTTTATCCCATATTTATAAGGCTGATTAGAGTAGTGTTCTTTTTTTGAACTTTTATACATTACTTACTTTGACTAAAATATTTAAATAGAAATTAAAACTTGTGAGTTTATACATACTCTTTCCAAAAGTCAAATTTAAATTGTTTTGGAAATAATAGAGAGTGACTTGCAAAACCAATTGTATGATCAATTTTTCACTTAAGTTAGTGTGTGAATGTAAAGTTATTTAAGAACCATTGTGTGTACTTTGTAATTAATAGAATTCTCATGAGGTAGAAATGTCTAAATTTGAATGAAAAATTTAGATGGAAAGTATATTATTTATTGTTCTTTTGGGAAACTTCCAGGACAGGATGTCGAAGGTGGACCCACAGAGACGATAGTTTTACCTTTTCTAAAACTATCATTTAATTATTTTTGTTTGGCTAAGCACATGCACCATTGAAATAGATGGAATTAAAAGCCTAGAAATAAATATATATAGGTCTTTGCCACCTCCTATTTGCAAGGAATATGTTATTCTCATGTTAGGAATGCATATAGGCATTAGGCTTGCATCTAGAGTTCCCTCCTGCTTTGTTGTTTTAGGTTGCTAGGCTCCTCATGTAGAGTCGGAAATTTCTTCGAGTTAGGAAGAAACCTGAGGAAGTCTTGTACTTCGTGGTTGGGCAGAAAGACGCCTTAATCACACTCTTGGCCCCAGCTTGCAAGAAGACCAGTGGTGTCACGGCAGTTGAGGTTTAGAGTTTCTTATGTTATAAATGTATTCATGTAATATTTTTTGAAAGGCTTGTATAGCCCACTTGTAAAAGTAACTTAATTTGACATTCATTATTGTAACATTGAAATAGATGTTTTGAATGAAAGATATTGATGTAACATTGAAATAGATGTATTGGAATGAAAGACTTTAATGTAACATTGAAATAGATGTATTACTGAAAGTTAATGAATGAATGTATGGAAACTCATTGATATGTTATTGACATATACATATGTATTAGTGCAAAGATCCTTGTTGTAGATGCAATTTACTTCTTTTTGGATACAAGAAATGAAATTTATTTCTATTTTTTCTTTTGAGCTCTTATGGAAGCTCTTGATCTATGCATCCTGTACTTTTATATTACTTGAAATGTAATGAGTTATGGCAACTTATGTGGTTTGAGTGAACATCATCTCTCGAGTGTTACATTGAGTGAAACTGAGACATTTAGTCACACACTTTCTTAGATCAGTGATGTGAAGAGGAAGATGAAGATGGAGACTATGTACAATAATTTACCTTCCATTTCACTAGAAAAGTTTGATTCATTATCTTTCTCTAGGGATATGACCTTAGAAGGAAGTGTTAGCCCAATATTCATCTTTAGGAACCCTAGAGTTCTTCCATTGTCTAAAGTAACAATAATTTCCTCAAGTAACGAGTCTGAGGGATATGTACCTCAAGATCAACCAAATGTGAATTGGTCTCATGAACAAATGTCTACACAAAGGGTAGACTACATTGTTGATGAACACCATACTGGCACTGAACCTCGTAACTATGTATCAGATAATAAATCCAAAGGCTACTATCCATTTTGGGATAGATATGAACAATTAAGGGATGAACCGAAAGATAGAGTTGAGCAACAATCTTAGTCTGTAGGATATACTCCATTAAGTTATACATGTCGGAGAGTGAATCTGAGGGATATTGTCCACTCGACTATCTGAATTGTCGCTCCATGTAATCAATGGATATTGAAATCCTTATGAAATGAATCAAACTATTTGCTTATCATAAAGCATGTGCTAAATATTATGTGGAATTCTTTATGTGTGTATGAATGCCATTTCTAATGCATTCCATTTAGATAGTTGATAATTTAATTTAGTCTAACATGGATAAAAATTCATGTAAAACATGATCTTGTGAAGATGATGAGGACATGAACCAATTTTGGCGGTAGCTAAGAAGTTAGCCAAGGACCAATAGGAATTAAGGCTAGACTTGACAAAATTTTGGCAAGGTTAGATAACCTTGAGCAAGAAAAGGCACAAGTTAGGGTTGAGAAAGAGGTTCCCATTAATGAGAATGAAGGTGAAAAGTCTTCTCATAGACATAATGGAACCCATGATCACGAAAAAGAAAGATCACCAACACCATTTGAGGAAAGAAATAAGAAGCATATGGTTTCCAAACTTTCCAAAGATATGAAGAAGATTGTTCCACCCAAGTTTGAGGGAAGTGCCAGCAGGGGATGAAGCTGAGGCATGGCTTGTTTAAATGGAAAAGTATTTCAAAATTCAAAATTACAATGAAACCACTTAAGCCACTTGGGGTGCATACCAGTTAGTTGGAGAAGCTTCAACTTGGTGGATGAACAAGAAGTTGGAACTAAATATCAACTCATGGAAACTAACATGGGGGAATTTTTTGAGATTTTTTGCAAGTGATGGTTGCCCCAACTATACTATGACCAAAAACTCATAGATTTATAGAGTTTGAGACAAGGAAATATGTCAGTTGACCAACAAGCACTAGGAGAAGTTTACCCAACTCTTACGTTATGTTCCTATATATCATAAGGACGAGCGCTTCCACATTAGAAAATTTATAATGGGACTTAACAATCAAATCAGAGAAGTGGATATGCATGGTCCAACAACTATGGATATTGTATATGAGAAAGCAATTAAGCAGGAGAAAAAGCTTAGGGCTATCTCCAATTGATAGGAAAGTAAGGATCATAAGAAATTTATGAAAAATTCCTGATGGGCCAACTCCAAAGAAGGTGGAGATTGCACACAATGTACCTAAGTAAGGAGAGAAAGGTAACCACAATACTAGAAAAGAGTCGAAAAGGGAGTAGAGAAGGAATGGTTCCAATAGTGGAAATACCAATAATGTTGGTGGAAATGCTAGTGGATTTGGAGAACCCGCAAAGAAGAAGGTACTATTTACGGGATGCTATACTTGTGGGAGAGATCATTTCGCTAGAGATTTTCCTAGTAAGCCTTCTAGTAGTTCACTACCTACTCAACAGGCAATGTTCCAATAGAGGATACATGCTGCAGTGGATGACCACCAAGCAAAATATCAGGCAACTCCCATTGAAACTCCAGGTAATTTGTTTAGTTTACCTATTTCAGTTGTCATTGATATTGGTGCAACTGAGAATTTCATTACACCTGGAATAGCTAAACAATTATCTAGAAATTTTGGAGAGATGACAACGTCTTGGGATGTATAGTATGCAAACCAGACAAGAGGAAAGGTGGAATAATGTTTTTTCGAGGCTAGGATAGAGCTACCTTGCTTCTCTACTGAAGTAAAACTTTATGTCACACCATTAGGATCCTATAATGGTATCTTAGGTATGAATTGGTTGTGGAGATATAGGGCTAAAGTAGATTTTCATGTGAAAACCATAGAATTCCTAGATGATTTTGGAAACCGAGTGAAGTTCCAAGGAATAACTAGAGTGGTGAAGATTCATCAAATCTCAACAATGCAACTATTAAGGGCTGAGAAGAAAGGGTGCAATCTCTTTTCTGTTAAGTTAAAATAACATAGAGAAGGTCTTGATAACTTGAATTCTCAAATCTTCCAAGGGATAGAAGATAGAGAAATAGATGACATTGGATTTTCAGACATGGAAAAATATCCTATATTGAGAAAGTTTACGGATGTGTTTCTAGAGGAGTTACTTGGATTACCACCAAAGAGGATATTTGATTTCTCTATAGATATAATTCCAGGGTTTGAACCAATTTCCAAGGTGCCCTATAGGATGACAACAACCAAGCTAATGGAGCTTAAGGCATCGTTGGATGAACTGTTGTCAAAAGGGTTGATAAGACCAAGTGTTTCACCTTGGGGAGCACCGATCATTTTTGTGAGAAAGAAGGATGGTACTTTGCATTTGTGCATTGGCTATCATATGCTTAAAAAATCCACGGTGAAGAATAAGTACCCATTGCCACAAATTGATGATCTTATTGATCAAATGAGAGGTGCTTCCATATTCTTGAAGATAGATTTGAGATCTAGATATCACCAATTAAGAATTAGAGATGAAGATATCTTTAAGACTATGTTTAGAACTAGACATGGACACTATGAGTTGACAGTTGTACCATTTGGGTTAACAAATGCACCTACCACATTTATTAATTTGATGAATAATGTATTTAGAGACTGTCTAAATAATTTTTTCTTCATTTTCTAGATGGCATCCTGATTTATTCTATGGATGAGGAAGATTAATGTAGACATATAGAGATAGTTTCACAACGATTAAGAGAGCACAAGTTGTTTGGTAAACTATCTAAATGTACATTCTTCCAAAGAAGAGTGCATTATCTAGGGCATGTAATCTTGGTGGATAGAGTCTTAATAGATCCCGCTAAGATTGAGGCAGTACTTGAGTGGCCTGTACCAAAGAATATGTTTGAGGTAAGAAGTTTTATGGGTCTAGCAGGTTACTATAGAAATTTTGTTGTGAACTTCTACAAGATTTCCTTTCCAATCACCTCTTTACAAAGAAAAGGGGAAGAAATATGAGTGGACTAAGAAGTGTCAAGAAGCCTTTGAACTACGTAAAGAAAAGTTGACCAATGTTCCGATCTGGAGAGTACCAGATCCTGAGGGTAATTTTTTGGTTATCACAGATGCATGTGGGGAAGGTTTAGGAGGTGTGTTAATGCAAGATGGGAAAGTGATTTCTTATGAGTCTAGAAATATGAAACCTTATGAGAAAAATTATGCATCACATGATTTAGAGTTAGTAGTTGTGGTTCATGCATTACAAATGTGGAGGCACTACTTGCTAGGGAAACCCTTTGAATTGAAAACTAACCATAATGGGTTAAAGTACCTTTTCACTCAACCTAATTTGAATGTTAGGCAGAGAAGATGGTTGGAGTTAATAACTTACTATGATTTCAATATCAGTTATATAAAAGGGAAAGAGAATTAGGTTGTTGATGCCTTGAGTCGAAGACATCATATTGCTTCAATAGTAACAATTCAAACTGACTTTAAGGGTCAAGTGTTGCAAAAGTGCAATGGGGATGAGTACACTACTTGCAATTCAAGAAGGAACTTGCTAGTGATCCACAAGATTCTAGGTATGAGTGTTTTTATTTTGAACCCAATGGATTACTTAGGTATAAAGGTAGGATGTATGTACCTGACATAGTGGAGTTAAGGAATCTGGTATGGAAAGAAGTACATGAGGCACTATATTCTGGACACCCTGGAGTGACCAAAATGATGGCGGATGTAAAACCATTATATTTTTGGAAAGGGATGAAAGCGGATGCTGCTAATTTTGTAGCTAAGTGTCTAGAATGTCAATGGGTGAAAGTGGAGCATCATCATCTTGTAGGTTTCTTATATCCACATGACATACTAGAGAGGAAGTGGAAAGTCATAAGTATGGAATTTGTGCAAGGATTTCCAATGTCAAGGAATAAGCACAATGCCATTCTTGTGGTAGTAGATAAGCTAACCAAAGTCGCACATTTTATACCCGAGAATCAAATTGATGGAGCACCTATCATAGCAAGAAAGTTTGTACAAGAAGTGTTTAGGTTGCATAGAATTCTGGAGAAAATTATCTCGGATAGGGATGCATGAGTCACTTCTAGGTTTTGGAAAACCTTGTTTTCTACACTAGGGACTTAGTTGAATATTATCTGAGCATATAATCTAGAAATGGATGGACAAATTGAAAGGGTGAATCAACTATTGGAAGACCTATTGAGAATGTATTGCATGGAGCAATAGTACAAGTGGGAAGACTACTTACCCTTAGTCAAATTTTCTTATAACAATTCTTACCATTCTATAACAAAGATGGCTCCTTTCAAAGCATTGTATGGTCAAAGTGTCGATCTCCTATAAGTTGGGATAGACTTGAGGATAGAAGTGACTCTTGGGCCAAAAGATGTTGGATGAGATGGATGAGAGTTAAGATTGTGAAGCAAAGGTTGGCTGAAGCTAATGATCTATAAAAAATTTATGTCGATGCTAAGAGAGAGCCCCAAAAATTTTCTATAGGTGACAAAGTATTGTTGAGAGTGAAACCTCACAAAAGCTCCATTAAATTTGGAAAGTATTCAAAGTTAGCCCCACATTATGTTGGAACTTTTGAGATACTTGAGGAAGTGAATTCATTAGCCTATCGAATATCATTGCCACCAACTCTTTCCATTATGCATAATGTCTTCCATGTGTCTTACCTTAAGAGGTATGCACCCAGTGATAATCATGTGATTGATTGGACTACTTTACAAGTACAGGACCCCAAAGTGGTAAACCTCGAGCCCATCAAGGTGCTCAAAATGTGTAAGCTTCACTTGTGTAATAGGGAGGTTCTGTAGTACAAAGTTTAGTGGGATCAGTATGCATAAAACTTAGCCACTTGGGAAGATTATGCTGAAATTTAGCAAAATTTTCCTCATGTATTGGATGCTTATGAGAATGTTTGAAAAATATGTTGATTGTTGTTTTTTTTTATGTTGCTACATAAAATCATTGAGGATGATGATTCACAAGGGGGGGAGTATGTTACACCCTAATTGTGTAATTTCTATTTACTATTACTATGTAGGGTAAAATGTGAATGTAATGTGAATTCAGTGGATGAATAAATTGTATGTGCACTTTGTTATCACTTGTAATATAGGGGGATTCACTACTCATGAGTTCTCTTCATTCAGAGAGCCTCACGGGGTGAACTACCCTATACTACCTCAATGGAACAACGACAAGAGTTTTAGAATATGAAAGAGAAGGTCACAGGGATTTTCTGGACAAACTAACAAGCTCTCGACCAAAGGACAACGCATAAAATAGACAACAATGTGACACGCTAGCATCCTAGAGGCACGTTGGTATTTCGTATGGACCAGAGAATGAGAATGTATCAAAAAATAGCAAAGTGAATGCTTTTATCTGATTGCTAAAAACTTACAAAATATAGGGAAATAATAGAAAGTGATAGAACTAAAATAAAGAAGTAGAGATGACAAAGATAAGGGGAAGAAGGGAAATACTTATGAGCATGCAAGTGATGAAGCTTCTAGCTCGTGAGTGTCTTCAATACATGCACACAAGAGGGAGAGAAAAATTATTGGGTGGCTATATAGGGGTCTGCCTCAGTTAGACCCCGTTTTGGTGTTCCCACCTCCATGGACAACCAAATAGATAGAGAGAAAAGTAGAAATGAAGTAAAGAGCACTTAAAGCACTACAAAACAGTGTTATGCTATAGAACCAAGTAATAGAGGAGAGGAGTGAAAGCTTACCACCTCCACCAAGAGTGCTCAAGGCTAATGAGGGAGAAAATGAGAGGAACCCAAGCCTCTACTACAATCGTGTTTTGTTCCGCACTTGCTCTACTAAAGTGGCAGAGTGTTGATGTTGCTGCTGTGAAGTGTAAAGTGTTTGGAAATTGAAGAGATGGTGAAGAAGCTACTTAGAGCTTGTGGGAGAGATTGTAGGAGATTGTGTAGAGCTAAGAGAGGGCTCAAAGAGAGCTAGAGAGTGAAAATGGATCAAGAAGAGGTGAATTTGAAGAAGGAGAAGGAAATGACCATATTTAGGCTGGTCGGCCGAGGAGGGCATTACAAATCGACCCCCAATGGTAAGCGTAATGCCTCTGTAGGCTCCAAATGTGAGAATCTGTCAGGGATGTTTGCACGTCACATGGGCGTCCCCGATAGAAATTCCTCCACCGACGCTCAAAACAGGTGCCAAATGTGATGCAAGCAGCAAGCTTAGGTGGAATTAGGCCTCCGAACTTGGTTTTATAAGGTAAGTAAAGGAAAGAAGGGGAGTTGCACATGGGGTGCAAATTTTCTCTTATACATCACTGCTTTATGAATGAATTCCATCTCAATTAAATATGAAGGAATGCATTTATGTGATTGGATGAATATTGTGTTATTCTAACTGTGGATATGTAATGTGTATATTGCATATTTTGTGAACAACTAATTGTCATATACATGTGTTAGTGTTTGCAGGAACATGTTCAATTCCTCTAGGCGGAGGGGAAGTATCACTCAGGAGAAGGTCTTGGTGGGGTAACCAGTAATGTAACCTATCTGAGCTTACACACACCATAGTAAAATAATTGAGTTGGGTTATTAAGTGGGAAATTGGTAAGTCACCCCTAGTCATTATGTCTACATTAGTAAGAGTCTAGTTTACTATTGATTGCATGCATGAATGATGTTTATCTATTTGCGCTTGGGAGTTCTTTCTTTGACTACCATGCTTGTATTGGTATGAGGACCATACGAGATATATGTATGCGTACACACATGCATGACGATGATAGGTTATACACACAAAGGAAAACACACATAAGGGTATATAGGTATCCATACCTATGCACACTCACACATGAGTTTCTTATGCACATGGAACTATCCGATGGAACCAACACCATGCATATGTATACGTATAGATATATTGCTTGTAATCTCTTATCAACATCATGATAATTGTGTATAATTTTGGTTGTGAATCAAATGTGTATATATATAATGTATATACATATATCCATATGTATATGTGTATCCATACACGCGTATGGTAGCAAATGGAGATGCACATACGAGTGCATCGACACATGTATACACACACATACATGTACATAGAGGTATATATATACACAATCGATATACCAATGTAACAATGTGATTGCTATGTTGATATATTCTTTTGTATATCGATTAAGTGTACATACTTTACTGACATATGATAAATATAAATATATATGCTAACATATACATATATATGTATACATATATATATATGCACACATATATATATGTATATATATATATGTATACGTTGTACATATATGTTTAAATATTAATTGCTTTAAGATTGGCTATCTTAAGCACTGTATAACAACCAATTTTTAATGCTAATTGTATGGTTTTAAAGTTGATTACCATGAACGACTTGGAGGCCGACATTTCAATAGATATGACTGTATTCTTTGGGCCACATTTTGTGCTCTTGCTATCATCAATAAAATGAGTTTTGTAAAATCTGCAAAACACAACCATTAAGTTGATGATCAAATAAGAAAAGGTCGATGCTTCTTTATGAGGAAACCATGGACTTAGTATTTACAAAATTATCATGATTTATTGCAATGATCAATAGCTGTAAAAGCTTGGAAACATTTCAACGACTATGTCAAGCTGATTAAATGAAGAAATCGACTCATCCTTTTACTTGGTCGATACAAGCTTAAATGTCATTCACTTGTTTCTGATTGTATCTATCATGAAGGAATTCATGCCATCTTTGAAATGAATAGTTATGATATTGGCCCCACCTTTGAATCCTCTTAACTGTAGATGTCTATTCAGAGGTGCAAATCAAATTCTAGCATATGCAAATTTGAATTGGTCACTATTTGTTGTCAAACTTGAGAATTGATCTGTAGCTACTTAAGCTGAGTAAGTGCTTGTAAATTTTCCACCTTTTGGCTAAGTTAAATGTGTTACTATGCATGCATTTTGTTATCAAGAATCATGCCTAATATATAGGCCATGTGATCACCTGTTGGTTCTATAAATAGAGGAATGAGTTCATCTATTTGGGGTGCCTTCTTTACACAAGTTTACATAATTTTCTATGCATTATTTCTGAGCAAGTTTTGCATTTAAATTATATTTTTCCTGCAATATTCTCCCAAGTATAGTGAGTAGAATCCTTAAGTATTAGAGTTAGCTTATTATCTTTTGAGAAGTAGCATTAGACAACTTGAGAGCTAAGGGCTATGAGACTTTGTTGGAGGATCATTTTCAAGATAGTTGTTGTTCTAGAAGTGTTGTGTTCGTAGTTAGTCAATTGGAAAGCTTATCATAGGCATGAGGATATTCTACTTCTATTTATTCTATGTTTGGAAGAGCTATGTCTTGATTGTTTAAACTAGTCTTTAATTGTTACTTGCATATAGGGAAAAGTATTGTTTTCTTTGAAAAAAAAGTAGAAACTATTTACTTGTTTTTGCATTGTTTGTAATTACTCCATGATAGGAGAGATTTCTTGACAAAAGTATTAGTATTATGTTAATACTAGATATGTTTAAACATGGGTAGCTTAAGGTACACTCATACCTAGATATTTACTTATGCTAGAAGGTTAGTAGGTTACTCCTAGGATTGTTATCATGTGAAGGGAGGGGACTAGTACTTAACTTAATGAGTTATGTTACCTTAGTTTGTGTTAAAGAGATGGGTTATCCTAGGGAGTAGCTTGCCTGATAAATATAAATATATATGCTAACATATACATATATATGTATACATACATACATACATATATATATATACATATATATGGATATGTTTGGTATATATATACATATATATAAGTATATATATGTGTATGTTGTACATATATGTTTAAATGTTAATTTCTTTAAGATCAGCTATCTTAAGCAATGTATAACAGTCAATTTTTAATGCTAATTGTATGGTTTTAAAGTCAATTACCATGAATGAATTGGAGGCCAACCTTTCAATAGATATGACTATTGGATATTGCTGATATGTGGCTGCCATTGATTTAAACACTATTGGCCTTTAAGACATTAGAAGTTGCATATGTCGAGGATATTGAGAAAATTGTAATAAAATGAGTTGCAAGTTGTCAGTGATGAAGTGAAGTTCAGTATGTTGCTGAGCTCAGTACATTGATGACCAAATTTTGTGGATTAAAGGGTTGTCGAGTATATCTATTTTATCCACATTAAGTTTCAAAGATCCGCATGAAGATTTGATCGAGTTATGAGCAATTGTGTTCTGACAGTTTTTTTTGTTTCTTCAGTTGGTGTTCCTGAATGAAGATGATGTGATTCTAGTAAGTTTAGTTGTTGTGGATGCTTCTCTAGTGATTCATGATGTTTGTAGTTGTTTCTAGATCATGATCTATTTGTGTTGCATGCCTGCATTGATTATTGTGCTCGCGATTGGTGATTTTCTCTTGCATGTTCATGTTTTTCATGTTCATGGACGACAAGGTGATGGTAGTGTGTTATGGATCTTTGTGGAATAATTTTTGAAGGTGTTTCATGTTCGAGGATTTTGTTTTGGGTCTTCATTATGTTGTGGCTGATATTGGTCGATTAGCATTAAAAATCATTTATGTTTTGAGCCAATGCTTTGTAAATACTTTATTATTTTGTTGAAGTCGACATGGAGATGTTATTATACTTAGTTGCGGATATATATAAGTGATTGTTTACTCCATTTGAAGGTTTTTGTGTGTAAGAGATGTGTGAATAATGTCCTAATCATTCGAAGGCAGAAGCAGAGTGTGAAGAAGAGTGAACAGAGTGTGAAGAAGTGTTCATGTGCTTAACCAGAACTGTAATCAGGCATTAGCAGATGCTATTTTCTAAGTTCAAAATCCAACAGATGTAGTATGAATGTTTCTATAAGACAGTGTGTCTTCCTTTGGGTAGTAATCCTTGTTGTATTTGAGAAGTGAGCTCTAGGTAGTGTGCCTGAATGCATGTGCATTCACCATTTATTCTTCTTTAAAATTTTAATAGGGTATAATCTTGTGGGCTAACCTCCACTATGGTTTTTCCCCTAATAGGGTTTCCACATAAAAAAGCTTGGTGTTATGTGTGTTTCTAATGTGTTGATGATTTATGCTTTCATGGTTATTAATTAGATATGAGAATAAGGTTAATAAGTTTAATAAGTTTAAAATTTATGTAACAACTGATTCACCCCCCCTCTCAGTTGTCTACCCTTGTGTTGCCAACAATTGGTATTAGAGCAGGTTCCTTGGAAGAAGATTAATAGTTTGAGGTGACCCAAGATGGTGACATATAGGAAGGATAGTCTGAGATTTGATGGAACAAATTATTCTTTGTGGAAGACTCGAATGGAGTGTCATCTAAGATGCATTGGTGAACCCTATTGGAACATTACAAGGAATAGGTATGTTATCCCACATAATGGTCCTTCTACTGTTGTTGAGATTTAGGATGTTGAGTACAATATCAGGGCTAAGGAAGCATTGTTGAGTGCTTTGAATGATTTTGAGATGACAAATGTGATGGATCTGAAGACTACTTATGAGATCTGGAAAAATTTGGAAAATTTGTTTGTAGGTGATGCTAATGTGAAGATTGCTAAGTTGAAAAGTCTGAAAGGGAAATATGAAGTGTTGAGAATGGGTGATGATGAGAACATTACGTCTTTCATGCAAAGAGTGAATGAACTTGTGTGCGGTATCAGATGTGTTGGTGGACAATTGGAAGAATCATAGATTGTTGCTAAAGTGCTCAGATCCTTTCCTATTGCATAAAAAGTCAAAGCTACTGCTATTGAGGAGCTTCGAACTGTAACAAATGTAACCAAAGATATGTTGATTGGTAAGCTTACTGATTTTGAGTTGAGTGAATTTGGTGATGCTCTTCCTAAGACAAAATCTCCATTCAAAGCTACTACATCTGGAAGGGATAAACATAGATATGATCTGAGAGAAAGTTATTCTACAAATATATTCAAGTATGAGGAGGAAATGAGAGAGATTGAAGAAGAAGAAGAGAGAAAAATGGATGAGCTTGAAGCACTTTTTGTCAAGAGAGAAGCCAGAGGAGAAGATAAGTATAAAGGGAAGTTTCCTATTAAATGTTTTTCTTGCAATAAGATAGGTCATTTTGCATCAAGGTGTTTGGAAAGAGTTCCTAAGTCAAGACCTAACAAGCCTGGATTTCAAAGAAAATGCTATTATGCTTCTGATGAAGGTGTGACAGATGATGAATTTGATAAAGGGAATGTAAGTGAGGACGAATGGGTATTTATTGATATCAAGGAAAATAATCATGTGTCTACTGAATCTGCTAATTGTACAAATGTGGAGAAAGCCCTAGCTGCTCGAGTTGAAGAGAAAGATGAATGGGTGATTGACGTTGGATGCTCTCATCACATGAAAGGTGATAAAAGTAAGTTTGTGAGCTTGGAAATTAAGTATGATGGTGGTGTTGTAAGATTTGGTGATGACAAAGCAGGTGTAATCCGTGGCAAAGGATGCATTTCTCTTGATGGTAAGCATAATACTGATGATGTCATGTATGTGGAAGGCTTGAAGCATAATATTTTAAGTGTTGGATAGATGGTTGATAAGGGATACAATCTTCAATTCAAGGATGGAAAGTGTAGAATAGTGGGAAGTTCCAGAAATGTGATTACATCAGGTACAAAAACTAAAGGTAGTATCTTTCACCTGAGTGCTGCTAGTAAAAGTTGTCTTATTGCTTAAGTTGATCAAAGTTGGTTGTGGCATCGGAGAATCTGTCATGTAAACTTTGATAATATTATCAAGATAAGTTCTACTCAGGTTGTGAGAGATCTTCCTAAGTTGATAAAACCTATTAATGCCATATGCAAGGAATGTCAGTTAGGGAAGCAAACTAGAATTTCATTTAAGAGAAAACAACATTGTTCAAATGAAGTGTTGGAGCTTGTGCATACTGACTTGTGTGGTCCTTCTAGAGTCAGAAGTTTACAAGGATACAGGTATTTCATGTTACTTATTGATGATTATTCTAGAATGTTGTGGGTTACTATCTTAAGGGATAAATCTGAAGCTCTAGAAAAGTTCAAAATCTTTAAGGCTATGGTTGAGACAGAGATAGGTCTAAAGATTAATTGTTTGAGATCAGATAGAGGTGGTGAATTCACTTCTGGTGAGTTTAATTCTTTTGTGAAGAACATGGGATAAAGAGACAATTATCTTCCACCAAAACCCTCGACAAAAATGGAGTTGTGGAAAGAGGAAGAACAAGACAATTGAAGAAGTGCTAGAACT
Organism: Sequoia sempervirens; assembly: GCA_007258455.2. NCBI lineage: Eukaryota > Viridiplantae > Streptophyta > Pinopsida > Cupressales > Cupressaceae > Sequoia > Sequoia sempervirens. The sequence goes on from VDFB02129033.1 coordinate 21,222, forward strand.
ATGATGTTGGAAAATGTTCCTCATATATCTTGGAGAAAGTTGTGTACTACTATTTACACACTCAGCAGTGCAAGTCCAAATGTGATACTTGGTAAGACTCCTTATGAGCTATGGTTTGGTCATAAGCCTACTATTGGATATTTCAAAATCTTTGGGAGTAGATGCTATATCAAAAGAGATGAAGATATAGGAAAGTTTAATGCTAGGACTGATGGAGGAATCTTTTTGGGTTATTCTACTAAAAGCAAGCCTTGCCAGTGTTACAATAAGAGATTAAAGAAAATGGTTGAAGATGAAAATGTCGAGGTTGATAGAACAATGAGACCATCTAGAACCTTTGGATATGATTCAAATGATCATAATGATAGTTAAAATAAAGGTAAGAAAGTTCAGACTTCAAATCAAGTTCAGATCATTCTAGTGAATCAAGAAAATCAAGAGGAAGGAACTAGTGAAAGTGTAGAAGAGAGATCACAAGATCTTGAAGTTTGAGAACATCCTAAGACTCTAAGGTATGTAAGACTAAATCATTTAGAAGATCAGATTATAGGTGATAAGAACAAAGGTGTTCAGACTAGGAGAAAAATTGTAGAAGAAATATTGTTTGATTTCAAAGACTGAGCCTACTAATGTCAATGAAGCATGCAAAGATGAACATTTGGTGGATGCAATGAAAGAAGAACTACAAAATATTGAGAAGAATGATACATGGATTCTTGTTCCTAGACCTAAGGACAAAAATGTAATTGGAACTAAATGGGTCCTTAGAAACAAACTGAATGAGCAAGGTGAAGTTGTTAGAAACAAAGCAAGACTAGTGTGTAAAGGATATTCTCAGATGGAAGGAATTGACTTTGAAGAAACTGTTTCCCCTGTTGCTAGGATTGAAGTTGTAAGACTATTTCTTGATTATGTTGCTTACAAAAACTACAAGGTTTATCAGATGGATGTCAAGTCAACATTTTTAAATGGTGAACTGGTAGAAGAGGTGTATGTTGAGCAACCTAATGGATTTCAATTGAATGATAAAGGAGATATGGTTTATTAGGTTGAAGAAAGCTGCGTATGGAATCAAACTAAGAAGCCCCTAGAGCATGGTATGCAGATTGGACAAGTATTTGTTGAAGCTTAAGTTTAATAAAAGAGTTTGGTGATAGTAATCTATATTTCAAGATTGATCATCATAAGGTTGATTGTTGAAGTCTTTGTTGATGATGCTGGAGAGATGATGGTTTGTGCATGAGGTTTGGGACGGATAAGTGGGATGCAGACTGTCATGGGTGAAGGATGGCTTTTTGGAGTTAGGTGCCAGGGTGGGCAGGATCTTCTGTCTGGGAGTCCAGTATGAAAAGAGTACTTCAAGGACATTGAGAGAAGTTATTGATTTGTTTTTCATGGTGATGAATGTAGGGTGACTGAATGGTGTTGGAAAATGGAACTAGATCTAGAACAGACAGTTTGGTGATTTCTGTTAACCAACTGAACTGATATCCTTGGTGTATGTTTTAAAATATTTCGAATGATCTAAAGTCTCGTGTGATAGTTGAGATTTTAATTGTTTAGAGGATGATTTACGTTTTTATTTCTCGTATCCTAAAGATGATAATCTTACTTTAAGTACTGTTACTGATGCTGATTGGGTAGGTTATTTGAATGACATAAAGAGTACTAGTGGAGGTGCATTTTTCTTGGGCAAGAAGTTGATTTCATGGTTAAGTAAGAAAAAAAATGCCATTTCTTTATCTATTGCAGAGGCATAATACATTGTTGTTGCTAACAATTATACTCAAGTATTAACATGGATGAAGCCGGATGTTGAAAGATATTAGAGTTGTGTATGATGAACCTATTTCTATATTCTATGATAATTCAAATTACGAATTAACATTTCTAAGAATCTGGTGTTGCATTCAAAGACCAAGCATATATCTATCAAGTTTCACTTTTTGAGAGAGAAGGTGAGTGAAAAGGAAGTCAAATTGGAGTATGTGCCAACTAAGGAACAAATTGTAGATATCTTTACCAAGCCTTTTCCTAAGGATACTTTTGAGTATCTCAGAGGGAAGCTAGGGGTGATTACCCCTCCTAATCAAAACTAATATGCATTGACTTGCATTAGTCTGTGCATTTCATAGTCATATGTTGATCCAGATTGATGTTGTGGTGGCTGCTACTCATGGGGAGTAGTCAGATGTTCAGATATGTGGCTCAGAGCTTGTGTGTATCTTTTTCATTTATGTAAAAGGGGGAGAAGAGTCATGTGAAAAAAATTGTGGGGAGAAGAGTCATGTGAAAGAGTTGAGGAGAAAAGAGTCAGAATCTAAGGGGGAGAAAGTGCTAAGAGATAGTTGCGTTGATGGTATTTTTCACATCATGTGTTGCCATCAATTCCAAAGGGGGGGATTGTTGGATGTTGTTGATATGTGGTTGTCATTGATGTCAACACTATTGGCCTTTAAGACATTAGAAGTTGTATATGTTGAGGATATTGAGAAAATTGTAATAAAATGAGTTGCAAGTTGTCAGTGATGAAGTGAAGTTTAGTATGTTGTTGAGCTTAGTATGTTGATGATCAAAGGTTGTGGATTAAAGGGTTTTTTTTTTGGTATGTCTAGTTTATCCACGTTAAATTTTAGAGATCCACATGAAGATTTGATCGAGTTATGAGCAATTATGTTTTGACAGTTTTTCTATTGCTTCAGTTGGTGTTCCTGAATGAAGATGATGTGATTCTAGTAAGTTCAGTTGTTGTGGATGCTTCTTTGGTGATTCATGATGTTTTTGGATGTTTCTAGATTGTGCTCTATCTGTGTTGCATGTCCACATTGATCGTTGTGCTAGCGATTGGTGATTTTCTCTTGTGTGTTCATGTTTTTCATGTTCATGGCTGGCAAGGTGATGGTAGCGTGTTGTGGATCTTCATGGAATAATTTTTGAAGGTGTTTCGTGTTCAAGGATTTGGTTTTGGGTCTTCATTATGTTGTGGCCAACAGTGGTCAATTCACATTGAAGATTATTTATGTTTTAAGCTGATGTTTTGTAAATACTTTATTATTTTGTTGAAGCTGACATGGAGATGTTATTATTCTTAGTTGCGGATATATATAAGTGATTGTTTATTCCATTTGAAGGTATGCGTGTGTATGATATGTGTGAATAATGTCCTAATCATTCAAAGGAAGAAGCAGAGTGTGAAGAAGAGTGAGCAGAGTGTGAAGAAGTGTTCATGTGCTTAACTAAAACTGTAATCAAGCATTAGCAGATGCTATTTTCTTAGTTCAAAATCCTATGGATGTAATCCAAATTTTTCTGTAAGATAGTGTGCCTTCCCTTGGGTAGTAAGCCTTGTTGTATTTGAGCAGTGAGCTCTAGGAAGTGTTCATGAGTGCATGTGCATTCCCCATTTATTCTTTTTTATAATTTTAACAGGGTATAATATTTTGGATTGACCTCCACCGTGGTTTTTCCCCTAACAGGGTTTCCACGTAAAAAATCTTGGTGTTATGTGTGTTTCTGATGTGTTGATGATTTATGCTTT
>VDFB02129034.1:0-19828 GCA_007258455.2 Sequoia sempervirens
TGAATTTCGTAATCATTTTATTTTTTTAATTGACTAATCATTTATACGATTTTCTTAGTCAATTTAGTAATCATTTTAATTTTTAATTGACTAAACATTTATTTTTAAATTGATATAATATTCAACATCTTTATAGTAGACTAAATAATAAAATATTATGTATGCATGTATGCACACATACATACATACATACTACATAATTATGTATCTATGTATGCATGTATGCACACATGCATACATACATACTACATAATTATGTATGTATGCATGTATGTGTGTGTATAGTATGTATACACACATACATGTATGGATGTGTGTATAGTATGTGTGTATACATACTATACACACATGCATGTGTGTATATACTTATACACACATACATGTATGCATATACACACATGCATACATGTATGTGTGTATAAGTATATACACACATGCATACATGTATATGTGTATACACACATGCATACATGTATGTGTGTATAAGTATAGTATGTGTGTATAAGTATATACACACATGCATACATGTATATGCGTATACACACATGCATACATGTATGTGTGTATAAGTATATACATGTATGCATGTGTGTATATACTTATACACACATACATGTATGCATATGTGTATACATACTATACACACATGCATACATGTATGTGTGTATAGGATACTATACACACATACATACATACTTTGGCCAAAACATAGGTGTATGCCACCCGATACTATGGACTATATGATAGTGTTCTAATACTGCCATTATATATATGCAAGTTGCAGGTCTACAATTACATGTCTATTGAAGTGATCATATGTATGATTTGTTTGTTCTTCAATTAAAGTGACTATAAATATCAGCCCCTCTCCCTTACAACTATGTGTGATGATGGTTGAATCCTACTTATGTTAATATCAGGTCAATTAGATGCATGGTTAGTTTGTTCATCAATTACACTCAATCTTACATGTATGAATTTGTTGTTACACTATGTTCAATTGTTTGATATTTTGTTCATTTCGAATCAGTTCAACTAGATGCATGGTTAGTTTGTTCTTCAATTACACTCAATCTTAACATAAGTAGGAGTCAGCATATGGTTACTATGTTCTGCAATTGTTGTTTGAAGTTGTATTTCAGTATGTTGTTACACTATGCACCATTCTTATATATGTTGCATATGCATATGCATATGCATATATGCAATTGTTGTATGAAGTTAAATTTTAGTATACTGTTTGAGAAATGGTATTAACATAAGTAGGTGTCAGCATATGGTTAGTATGTTCTGCATTTGTTGTATGATGTTATATTTCAGTATGTTGTTACACTATGTACCATTGTTTGATATGTTGTTCATTTCCATTCACCTCAATTAGATGCATGGTTAGTTTGTTCATCAATTACACTCAATCTTACATGTATGAATTTGTTGCTACACTATGTACAATTGTTTGATATGTTGTTCATTTTGAATCAGCCTCAATTAGATGCATGGTTAGTTTGTTCTTTCAATTACACTCAATCTTTAAACATAAGTAGGAGTCGCGATATGGTTACTTGGTGTTCTCAAGAATTGTTGTTTGAAGTTGTATTTTAGTATGTTGTTACACTATACACCATTCTTATATATGTTGCATATGCATATGCATATATGCAATTGTTGTATGAAGTTAAATTTCAGTATACTGTTTGAGAAATGGTATTAACATAAGTAGGTGTCAGCATATGGTTAGTATGTTCTGCATTTGTTGTATGATGTTATATTTCACTATGTTGTTACACTATGTACCATTGTTTGATATGTTGCTCATTTCCATTCACCTCAATTAGATGCATGGTTAGTTTGTTCATCAATTACACTCAATCTTACATGTATGAATTTGTTGCTACACTATGTACAATTATTTGATATGTTGTTCATTTTGAATCAGTTCAATTAGATGCATGGTTAGTTTGTTCTTCAATTACACTCAATCTTAACATAAGTAGGAGTCAGCATATGGTTACTATGTTCTGCAATTTTTGTTTGAAGTTGTATTTCAGTATGTTGTTACACTATACACCATTCTTATATATGTTGCATATGCATATGCATATATGCAATTGTTGTATGAAGTTAAATTTCAGTATACTGTTTGAGAAATGGTATTAACATAAGTAGGTGTCAGCATATGGTTAGTATGTTCTTCATTTGTTGTATGATGTTAGATTTCAGTATGTTGTTACACTATATACCATTGTTTGATATGTTGCTCATTTCCATTCACCTCAATTAGATGCATGGTTAGTTTGTTCATCAGTTACACTCAATCTTACATGTATGAATTTGTTGCTACACTATGTACAATTGTTTGATATGTAGTTCATTTTGAATCAGCTCAATTAGATGCATGGTTAGTTTGTTCTTCAATTACACTCAATCTTAACATAAGTAGGAGTCAGCATATGGTTACTATGTTCTGCAATTGTTGTTTGAAGTTGTATTTCAGTATGTTGTTACACTATACACCATTCTTATATATGTTGCATATGCATATGCATATATGCAATTGTTGTATGAAGTTAAATTCCAGTATGTTGTTTGAGAAATGGTATTAACATAAGTAGGAGTCAACATATGGTTAATTTTTCATTCATTTCGAATCAGCTCAATTAGATGCATGGTTAGTTTGTTCTTCAATTACAATCGATCTTACATGTATGCATTTGTTGTTACACAATGTACCGAAGTTAGATATGCATATGCATATTGCATCTATGCAAATATGCATATGCATATTGCATCTATGCAAATATGCATATTTGCAATATGCATATGCATATATGCAATTGTTGTATGAAGATAAAATTCAGTATGTTGTTTGAGAAATGGTATTAACATAAGCAGGAGTGTGCGTGTGCATGTGCATGTGCATGTGCGTACTGTCAGAAATTTCCTTCTCCATTTACATTTATATTAGATGAATGGTTAGTTTGTTCATCAATTACACTCCATCTTACATGTATGAATTTGTTGTTACACTATGAAATTCAATATGCTATTTCAGAAATGGTATTAACATAAGTAGGAGTCCGCATATGCATATGTATGTGCATACTGTCAGAAATTTCCTTGTCCATTTACATTTAAATGAGTGAACACCTTGTTAATTTCCATAACCTTCCTTTATGTTGTCATCGACAACTCTCCCTTTAAGCTCTGTTATGGTCAAAATATTTCCAACCCATTTGAATACAACATTACCATACATATGTATGCTGCACAAAATGATACAACATACTGAATTTTCAAATTAACTTCAAACAGCAGAGTCATACACCATTATGATACATATATGTATAGATTACTATAGATAGATACACCAGTTTCCTCTCGCAGAGATAAATATATACATATGTTTCATATTGCAGAGATAGACAGTAACATGATGGAATATGTTGTCTCTATGGTATCCATACTGATGTTTCAAGTTACAAACATTCAGAACAAAAAAGGTTCAAACATCGTTTCGAATCCATCAAGAAGTTCACAACAAAAAACTAGCAACCAAACATTAGCATCAATCGAAAAATGTAGGAAAACTAAAATTTGATGGCAAGTTGTCTTGTGAGTTGGATGTGGCCTGTGAAGGAGAAGGACTCCATGATTGAGTTGGTTGGATTATGCTTGGGGTGGGTGAGGTTTGATAGGCCTCTAAGCGAGGAATCCAACTCTCATATGGTTGGCTTCTTGTGGGGCTAGGTGAGTGTGTATAGGAGAGTGACTGAGAAGGACTCCAACTCTGAAATGTTTGGCTGGTAGCTTGGGTAGGTGATGGACAATATTGGGGGCATTGAATAGATATGAAATCTGTGAAGATCCTATGGCAGTCAGGCAAGGGATTTAGAGGGCTACTGAGTCGCCTCTCCTTTGCACCATTTTCTTGTGCCTTCTCCAAATCTTTTTCCCTTTTTGTTTCTTCCTTTTCTCTCTGTTGGTCCTCCCTTTTTTTGTCCTTCTCCTTCTTTTGCAGCTCCTTTTCAGCCTCTGCTGCTACTCGTTGCTTTTCCTTTTCAATTCTCATAAGACTTTTCGCCTCCAATTCTACAATCCTTTCTATCTTGTGCTCTGCAAGCTATTGCTTCTTCCTCAATTTCAATTCTTCTAGTTCCTTCTTCTTTTCGTCTTGTTCACTTAGCATTGCCATGAAGTCATCAGCAGTTAGGAGTTGGGATCCTCTTTGCAACTTGATCCCACAGTCAGCTACCTTATTAGACTTTTCTTTCACCACATGAACTGGTAGCTTCAAGAATTGTGAGATGCGTGAAGTTTGTTGGCCTCCCAAAGGCTCAATCAAATCGGCATTATTTGTTTCTGGCCTCTCACTATCTGTATCATCTATTATATATCCTAACTGTTCACTGTCACTGTCTCCACAATCAGCATAGAAATGTGCTAACGTATTGGGACCCATGCAGTGCGGTGGAGATGGCATTGAAAGACTCTGTTCTTCATCCACATGCATATCCATAGCAAGATTGGCAGCACCATCAAAGAGCCAGGAGGGCTGCTCAGGTGGAGTTGGCAGGGAAAGAGATATGTCTCCAATAGTACTCTAGTCTCCCAATACTGTTGGTTCAAGTGGTTCATTGGAATCTGAAACAACAAATTCATACATGTAAGTTTGAGAGTATTTGAAGAACAAACGAATCCAATCCATGTAATTTAAATGCAAATAGAGAAGGAAATTGCTGACAGTATCCACAACCATATGCATATGCTGACTCTTACTTATGATAATCCCATTTCTCAAACAACATATTGAATTTTATCTTCATACAACATATGCATATGCTGACTCTTACTTATGATAATACCATTTCTCAAACAACATACTGAATTTTATCTTCATACAACAATTGCATATATGCATATGCATATTGCATATTGCATATGCCAACTCCTACTTATGTTAATACCATTTCTCAAAACAACATACTGAAATTTAACTTCATACAACATATGCATATATGCAATCCATATGCATATTGCATATATGCATATATAACTTCATACGACAAATGCAGAACATAGTGTAACAACAAATGCATACATGTAAGATCAATTGTAATTGAAGAACAAACTAACCATACATCTAATTGAGCTGATTGGAAATGAGCAACATATCAAACAATGGTACATAGTGTAACAACATACTGAAATATGACATCATACAACAAATGCAGAACATACTAACCATATGTTGACTCCTACTTATGTTAATACCATTTCTCAAACATCATACTGAATTTTATCTTCATACAACATATGCATATATGCATATGCAAAATCTTACTTATGTTAATACCATTTCTCAAAATAGCATACTAAACTTTAACTTTGTACAACATATGCATATATGCATATATATCTTCATACGACAAATGCAGAACATAGGGTAACAACAAATGCATACATGTAAGATCGATTGTAATTAAAGAACAAACTAACCATACATCTAATTGAGCTAATTTGAAATAAGCAACATATCAAACAATGGTACATAGTGTAACATCATACTGAAATATAACTTCATACAACAAATGCAGAACATACTAACCATTCATCCCATTTTGGTGATCTCCAACTTCTATAGTTCCAACATTAGTCTCACCCTCGTTGACTGCCAAACCATTGTTGGAAAGGCTTAGAATGTTTGCAGCAGCTGATGCTTCTTCGGGGGCAGCAAAGTGGAATGTCTCGCTAACCCTCATGTCATTATCCAAGGCATTTTGATCAAATGGCCAAATACCTGTCCTCTTGAAGCCAGTTGTAATGTTTGAAAAAGTCAATGACTTTTGAAAAGCTAGGCTGCCAAGTGTAGCCAATTCTTCCCTTCTTATCTCCAGATTTGGATGTCTAATGGTCCAATTTGTTCTTTCCTTTTTGAAGTTACACTTGAAAGACGAGAAAACACTCACATCAAGAGGCTGCAACTTGTGTGATGTGTGGGCGGGTAGGGTGAGCAAGTCAATACCAAGCTCCCTTGCTTTGGTAATGGTAGAGAAGGCTACATGGCTGCCATGCCCATCAAATATCAAGAGGTGTCTATGGGTGGGTGAGCAACCCCCAGGTACTTGCATAGCAAAGAACTTGAGCCATTTGATAAAAAGCTCTTTCGTCATCCATGTGTGAGGTTGAACAGCCATCAATGCTCCTGGCTCACAGTTGGCTATGTAGTTTTGCACATTTTTTTTGCTCTTGAACAAATAAAAACCTGGAAGTTTTTGACTTGCAGCGTTTACACATGCTAGAATAGTGATCCACTCCCGGCTCTTTGGGATAATGTAAGCAACACTTCTCACGCCTTTCATGGCAAGCACCTTCATGTTACCGTTCTGGCCAGCTTGCAGCCCTGTCTCATCACAGTTCCAAATCCTCTGCGGTCCATAGTTCCCTCTTGCATATGCCTTCTCCAAAGTGTCGTAGAAAGCACTTACAACCGGTTGCCTCAGATTTATAGCATGGTCTCTATCTTGACCTTGGGTTGTTCTCAAGCAGAGATCAGGATGCCTTCTTTTGAATCTTGTCCACCATGACTTGCCAGGAAGCCCATTCTTGAAGGGATTATTCCTTGTTTCACATATTTGGGAAACTTCCATTTTTAGATTGACGATCTCCAAACCTTGGCCAACAACAACCATCTCCTTGCACCATTTGATGATCAATGACTCTTCCTCCTCAATTAGGACTGTTGGGGGCCCTTTCCTTTTTGTAGTGGTTATACCACCTAGCCAATTGGACAATGTTGAGGTAGGAATACCCCACTTTTTTGCTGCACCTCTAGTTGACCAGCCATAGTCTTCGACATCTTCAAGGGCATGGTCCATGTCAGCCTGGGTCCATTCATGGCTCGGTGCAACCTTTTTGGTTGATACAGCTGGGTTAGCTTGCACTACAGATTCGGTTGGTTGTTCCAAAACAATTTCTACCTCCTCCTCACTACTTGGTTCTTCAGTTCGGTGGTGAACAGGAATGACAACATCATCTTCATCGCTATGTGGCAGATGCACACCTCTCTTATGTGTGGGCATAGTTGTCCGACTCCGCTTTTGTGGAGGCTTCCTCCTTGAAGATCACCTGCTATTTGTTTGCGCATTTATCTTCCTCTGTATGGAACCAACACAGTGATTAGTAAATAGCACACACTTAATATTGAAAATAATGATACGGACTGAAACAACGAATCCATACATTTACTATTGACTGTAATTGAAGAACAAGCTAACCATGCATATAATTGACAGAGCATTATGATACACATGTATATGAACTTGCAACAGTAGCATGATACAAATATTTTTATCTTCAAATAGCTTTGGAAGACAATAAAGGGTTTCAAATATTTCTATCATAATGTTGTTTCAAGTTGTGTTAACGTTTCATAATGTTGTTTGAGATATTCTTCGCATACTATTAGTACAATTGAAGAACAGACAAAGCATACATCTAATTAAGTTGAATGTAACCGATGGTAGGTAGGGTAACTTTGAGCAAGGGGTCCATGTCATCAGCGTCCAAGTCGGGTAATTTTTTTATGCCACGTCCCTTGACAATTGAGCTGGCGTTATGCAACTTTTATATATGTATGAAATTTAGATTTTTGGCATTTTCCAATAGTTTATAAGTCATGGTATTTTCCATGAATTTTATAGCAGTTCTAACTGCATGCATTGCAGGGCAAGATTGTTTTTCAATGTGACGTAAATATCAACCCCTCTCCCTTACGGCTAACTTTGATGATGGTTGAGTCCTACTTATGTTAGTACCATTTCTCAAACAACATAGTAACATAAGTAGGAGCTAGCCATTATGACAGTTGACTGTAAGGGATAGGGGCCAATATTTACAGTCACCTTAATTGAAGAAACAAAGCATACATCTAATGAGGACATACATACAGTCACATTGCAGAGATAGATAGATACTTAATTTGAATGTGAATGAACAAGGTACAAATTGAATGTAGATATGTATATTTGGTGATGAACTATACAGTAATATATAAATTTGAGTATGCAAAATATATATATATATATATATATGCAGAGATAGATAGATACCTAATTTGAATGTAAATGAACACGGTATAAATTGAATGTAGATACCTATATTTGTTGATCAACTGTTCAGTAATATATTAATTTCAAATTGCAAAATAGAAATATACATACCTTGTTAATTTACATTCAAATTAGGTTATTTATCTATCTCTCTGCAAATATATATATATATATATATATATATATATATATATATATATATATATATATATATATATATATATGTTCCCATAGCCCTATGCATTTTCATGAAACTTACACATTTATCTATATCTGTAATATATATGACCCTATTCATTTTAATGAGACTTACGCATATCTTTCTCCCTATATATATGTATATATTTGCAGAGATAGATAGATAGCTAATTTGAAATTAATATATTACTGAACAGTTCATCAACAAATATAGGTATGTACATTCAATTTATACCTTGTTCATTTGCATTCAAATTAGGTATCTATCTATCTGTGCAAATATATTATATATATATAGGGGGAGAGAAATGCGTAAGTTTCATTAAAATGAACAGGGATATATATATATATATATTGCAGATATAGAAAAATGTGTAAGTTTCATGAAAATGGATAGTGTTGTGGGAAACATACGTGGATATGTATCATTTTGTGCAGCATATATATGTATGGTAATGTTGTATTCGAAAGGGTTGGAAATATTTCTACCATAACAGAGCTTAAAGGGAGAGTCGACGATGACAGCATAAAGGATGGTTATGGAAATGACTTACCGAAAGAGCTGAAGGAGGAGAGCGCATCGATCTGGAGGAGGTCATCGTCGCTCAAGAGCATGCAGGTGAAAGTGAGAAATTTGAAGAATGCATCGCACAAATGAGTATTGCTTGCATAAATAGGTTTGTTGAATTTGAATTGGTAGCAAGTGGATTAATTTGAATTATGGGAGGGAATTTTTCTGCATTCAATGGACTAATGGTAGAAGTGGATTAATTTGAATTATAGGAGGGAATTTTATCTACATTCAATGGATTAATGATAGAAGTGATAGCTTAATGGGTACGTAGGATTTCTGGTTGGTGATTTGAAGTGATATTAAGTTTGTTTTTGAATTGTAACTAGTTTTAAATTTTTTTATGATTATTGTTTTTTAGTGGATTTGTAAATAATAGAGTGATAATTAAGTGTTATTTCAAAGTTTTGCAATGCATAGTGAGCCTGAGAGTTCGTGTTTTTCAATTTTGCAGGCAAATTCAAAAAAAGATTGGTTATTATGGACATCCGGGAACCAATTGATAGCAAAAATAATATGAGAAATGGGACATGTTGAAATGTATTTTGTTCAAAAATGTTTGGAATTAAATCACTTGGCATTAGCTTATGTACATGTCAACTCACTTTTAATGCAAGAAGACTTATATTTTGGTTAATAAATTATCCCTTCACAACAACCTTTTATTGGGAAGGTGGCAAATATTATTTATATTGTGGAAATATGATTATCATTATGCATTCACTTGATATTCTGAAATAGGATGTTAAATGTCCACTTGCATTCACCCACTGTTGAGAAGGTGGCAACAAAAAAATCAACCTATGATAGGACATACTGTGAATTTAATATGAATCTGTCATATCATATTTGAAAGGAAATTTGAAATTTTTATTGGTATTAAAATTACCCACCGGTGGGCCCCAGGCTGTCCATAGCTATACCAGCTATGGGACCTTGTCCCACGATCGGGCCCTCTCCCTTATTTGTTTGGACAAAAAAAATAGAGCACAAAAGAAAAAGGGATAGCTATAGGCATTCAATGCAATTTAACAGTGGTAACACATGAGATTAAAATCAATTCTTAGCTTTTAAAAGATCAAGGAATAATAATATGTTCATGTTTAGCTTGTTTATATTTTATTGAGAGCCCTTTTCCCATGGAACAAGAAAACCTGCCTAGGTTACATATAATGAACAGCGGCAAGGTTAGTTGTAATATAATGAAATAAATGACAAATATTTCTTGTTTTTATTATATTCCATAGTCCGTAGCTTCTAGCTACTATAGTTTTTAATTGACTATCTCCCAGTAGAAGGAAAGCCCTCGCAATATTGATGGAATTTGGAAAATATAGAGTTAAAAATAAATAAATAAATCCAATTAGGTAGATTAGTTCTTAAATCCAGGAACAAGTCAATATTCTCATGTTTTGTGTCAAAAGAAGTTATTCTGTCAGCAATTCTAGAAAAAAGGAAAAAATAAATGTTTGTCTGCCTAACAACAGCTTCTCACAAGATTTATTTTCTTAGCTTTATAATTGCATTGGTGCTAACATTATTCTATCAAAAATATTTCCATGTGTCCACATTTTAAACTTTTGTTCCATTTGTTCAAATACCCTCTTGAACCCTTGCTCAAAAATTAGTGATTACATTTGATAATGTTATGAAGGATTATTGTTATTGTCCCTTGCAACCCATGTTCAAGGAGCTTGAACACGAGATTAGGAAACCTTACAAGGATTTGTTTTGTGCCTTTCAATTTCTCTGTTGACGATACCATATTTTCAAAGCAAGGCATCTACATTATTTTCCTCGTTGTTGTTCCAGAATCTAACTGAAAATGATTTTACTAAGGGAACAACAGACCCTGGCCCTTACATCAAGCCAATGGTGTATGCAGCCTCGAACAAAATCCTGTGCATAATACTTCTAGCTATATCAATGTAAGATGCAGTGAGAGAGAGGAGCAAAATAAAATGTACATAAAATCAATGCAAGAACAATGGACTCTAGTGTCGTGCTCACTTACCATTAAATACATTAATGTCATCGCATGGTAGGATAAAATGATTTATTCAATTACCAAAGGGAATTATTCTCTAGGTAAAAACATGATAAAAAAATAAAAAAATAAATAGCAACAACAAACAATGGTGCAGCAAGTCCTAGATTTAATTTAGTTATTACTTATTATCACTAATCGTTGATCAATTATTGAAGCATGTTCTCAATTATATATTTGTTATTAGATTTTGTACATAAATAAAAATAGATAAATAATTAAAATAAAATACTAATGGTATTCAAAGAGAAGTAATAATATTATATTTTTATGCTAAAACCCCAAAATTCTTCTATGCAAGAAAAGATTTCAATACAATGTGTTTGGTTTAATGACAGCAGAAAAATATCATTTAATGATTTAAATATTTGCAAAAAAATATGAAATAAGGCACTCATTTGAATATTTATTTTATATGCTCTATGTATTAATATTTAGCCTTTGTGTATAGTTTAATTTGATATGAGTAATAAAATTGTATATGTTGAAATGAATTAATATATTTTTATTGTCAACTAGTGTTGCTGTTTTGGGTGAACTAGAGTGTTGTTTTACAAAACAAACTGCTCATGTATGGTTGTGGATTTTGCAAAAGTAATTTTGGGTTTTGTTCGTCATTCAGCCACCATTCTAGAACATTTTGAATTTTTAAATTTGGCTTAGTAATGGAAATTACTGGCTGAGATGGATTTGACTAATTATATATATTCTTGAATGACTGAGATTGATTTCACCAAACACACATATCCCATCTTGTTCAATTTGTTTGAGCAACTTGAGTTTGGCCCAGAATTTGACAGAATTTACACCAGAAATGATTAGGCTGATGGTTCTTAAATGTCTCATAGACACATTTAATTGTATTTATTTGACATATGCACACTGAGATTTGAATGATTTGGCATACATACATGAATGATCACAATGAGCCATGAGACTGATGATGATTAAAGCAGTGTGTATTTGAATGGTTAAACTAATATTGAGTTTGGTTGTTCATGAGGATTGTGTGTGTTACTTAGTTGTTTTAGAGAATTCTTGGGAGATCATCATTGTGGGTCCAGTCATAACCCTTGACCTTGAACTATTACTACCTATTACTACAGTGTGGAGAGGTGCTAGCGGTTTGAGGTGAAGTTGATTTTAAGCTATCTTTTTAACCTTGTGATTATATTCCTTGTTATCCAACCATGTGGGAGATGGTTGAAGTCTAGTTGTCGAACTATGATTCCTCTGCGAATTATATACGTAGGCAAGGCCGTCAGAGACGAGCCCCCAAGGAATTAGTTCTTGCCCCTAGGGTTTGCTCTCTTTTCATTATCATAAGTTAATATTGACATAACGTATTTGCTTAGCTTATGACTTGATTGTGTCTTCAGTTTTTGAATCTGTCGGTTGAATTATTCAAGTCTATCCTGATTATTTAATTTCCATGTCCCCTTTTGAAAACCCTCCTAGGATTTGCGTAGCAAGTTAATTGTCTAACTAAATATATTAATCTATAACTGGTCAAATTTTGTATGCTTCTTTGCAGTGCCTTCTTTGGTAGTAGCTTTGTGAGTTTTGCAACCGTTCTTGAGAGAAATTTGATAGTTGTGTTTTGTCCTTAACTACATTTTTTTGAGTGTTAAATTTAGGGCATTACATGTACATACACATGCATTTACATATATGTGTACACATAAATGTACATGTACACTCAAGTACATACATGTATGTATACACATACATACATACATATATATATATGTACATGTACATATATATACACATACACACATGTAAGGTGAAAGTATATGTGTACATACATGTATGTATACATATATATATGTACATGTATGTATGCACATGCACACATATAAGGTGAAAGTATATAATGTGCATCCTTCACATTTGATTAATATTGCATCTTTGAAGGGAATTTCATGAATGGCAGTCACAATCAAGTATGGGTAGTCACAATCAGAGGATAGAGGACATGAATTACAATGCTTTCACAACAAGTTCAAAGCATAAATGATGAAGGGAAATATCAATATGAGGAAGTGCCAGGTCAATAATAGTTGCAAAAGATAGTCTACAAGGCACTGAGTTGTTAAAATTTTGACCATTCATATTTATCACCTATATCCCTATTAGTTATAGGAAGTTACAGTGCAGTATAGTTGCAAAATCCAGAAATTTTAAAGGATGCACGCTCATGCCCAACATTTGTTATGGATCAAACAAGAAAACATGCCTTTAGCCTTTAAAAAAAAAATTGTACACAATGCTAGAGAGTTGGACCTTTTGATGATGCACAAGAGAACTTATTGTGTTGAAATTGCACATAATGTTTCAACACTTAAGAGAAAGGCTATTGTGGAGCGAGATGCAAAATGAAACATCATGGCAACCAACATGCTAGCTAGGATACAAATCCAAGAAGATGAGTAGAAATTGGTCTTGTTTTGTGTAGATAGGACTACAAGGAAATTTTTGTTTTAGTTGAATTTTATTTATCAAGTTGGGAACAGTGTAATTAGTTGATAATTTTTAGGTAGCTTGCTTTTATATTGAATCTACTATGGTCAGGAAATATGATTTTTTAATTTGAAACCATTTCTATCTATTATTAATTTATCTATAATAACAATGTATTTAAAAAACCACTGAATTTTTTGTGACTCCTAAATATTGCAGGGCATGGAGCTAGAGTTGAGAAAGCTTGAAGAACATGTTAGTTCTATACATGATGAAATGTTGTAATTGTTGGAAAGGTAACTCAATTCAGTGTAGATCTATTCAATGAATAGAGTTTAAGTTTACTACAGCTCTGTCCAATTAATAAAGAGTTTATGTTATGTTAACTATATGGATTTAGCACTAGGGTATAAAATGTTTTTTGAAATGTTGCGGGTGGGTATATTATTGTCATTGATTACTATTCAAGTGACTTTAAATGCATATGATGTGAGCTTTATGGTTTTTCCCACATATGGATGAGAGCTTTTTGATATTGCCCAAGTTTGTAAGCATTGGAAACATTATATATTGATAAAAGAGACCATCACCTATACATAGCACAAATCATTGCAGTTCACTAAGATAGAACAAATTGTAGCGTAAGTGACATGGAAATTGTTCATATCTTTAGTTTTCCACTTGAATGTCAAGCAAAAGAAGGGAAGCACTAATCTAGTAATGGATTGTTTTAGCTAATCTCTACTCCAAGCTCTTCTTTTTGTGCTCAACAAATGGGAATGAAACCAACACTTTTCCATAGTTATACAAATCTATTTCAGGCTATGCAGTTATCTA
Source organism: Sequoia sempervirens (assembly GCA_007258455.2). Classification (NCBI taxonomy): domain Eukaryota; kingdom Viridiplantae; phylum Streptophyta; class Pinopsida; order Cupressales; family Cupressaceae; genus Sequoia; species Sequoia sempervirens. The sequence continues at coordinate 14,225 of VDFB02129034.1, forward strand.
TCAAGCATTGCCTAGTGATAATACCATTTTGTCTTACTATGTGCAGGATGAACTGTATTGTTTGGGACAATTATCTACATTGTGTAAGGCAAAGAACTAGAGGTTGATAGTGGAGGTCCATTTCATCAAGTTTGTAGGTGATTTTGGTGTTGAATGGATTCCTACAGTTTTGAAGATATCTTAGATCTGATGTTGAAAATTATAGGGCCTGGATGCTCTTCGCTTAGATATGGAGCATTCATGGAGCATGGTCCTTTTAGGCCCAAAGGAAGTGATTTGGAGAAAAATATGTACTCTTGGAACAAGGGTGATAATTACTATTTAGTATAGATCCTCTTTATTCCAATTCTTTCATTACATTTCATTCTATTTAGCTTTATGGGAAAGTTCTTTTCATTCTATTTAGCTTTTTGCTTTGGGCTTTTGACTCTTGAAAGGAAAAATAGTTAGTTGTGGCTTTCAAGGGTTCTATGTGTGACTGAAACCATTTAGTATGTTATCAAAATTGCAACATCTTCGTATGTTATCAAAATTTCAACTCATGGTTCCCATTGCTAGGTATTTTGCTCAATTTTTTTTTAATAAAGTCCAAAAGTTGGTATTGCAACCTGCTAGAACAACAATGGACATTGGAATTTTTGAGGTGGGGTTTTAACTTTTGTAGTTACATATGCAATCACCAAGGCACCTAGTATCGGGTGAAATCACAATATTGTGTCTCACTTTTTACCCAAGATGGACATTTTCATCAATATTTTTAATTGAATCTTCATCTTTTGAGACCTATAGCGGCTAAACCATTAAGAATTTGAAGATAATGTGAACTAGTGATTTGTGGCAATTTGTGTGTATATTCTAAATATATTTTTTTGTAATTTTTTTGAAAGAAATCATGAATCTTTGAACATCTCCTTTAATAACTAGTTTTAGACAGAAAACAACATTTTAAGAAAGTAACATTTGTGTCGTACAACATAACTTTTTTTTTATAAAGGATTAAATTCTAATTTTTGAAATATAGATTCTCAACATCAATATCTAAGGAAGGGATATTTTTTCATAATTTTTTGTTGCATTTTTTTTTAAATTAATTTTTGAAGTCACTGTAACTATAATTTGGACATAAGTGTGTGTCGTACAACCTAACTTTTTGTGTATATATTGAAATCCAATTTTTCTTTTTTAGGTGAAATAAGGACATCAATACCTAGGGAATGGGTATTTTTTGAATTTTTTTACAATGGTTTACTATTTTTCCACCTTTGCACAACCAAGATCTTGATGTTCACAGAAAAACCTATGTTTAGTAAACATTGAAAATTAAATACATGATAAAATGAAAATATATCAAACCTATACTTGTTGGAAAGCTTGTTTCAAGGGCTACAATCTTGCAAAATATAATTTTTAAATGATGTTATTTCATCCCTCAAAAGGAAAAGAAAAAGTGGTTTTTTGCCAGCATTTTGATAGTTGTGAAGGAGACTCCATTATGGGTGTGATTTAATACTAGAGGGGTTCTATTTAATGGGGTTTGATCTACGGGGGTCTTAAATCCATCCCTCTTCAATTAAAACCCTTTAGATGAAGCCTCTCAAGACTTAAATCATTAGTTTTTCTTAAAAACGTGATTTCAAGCAAAAATCAACACATGCCAAAAGTGAGACACAGTATTGTGTTAGCACCCCATCTCTAGTTATTTTGGCTGCATCATTTGTCTAGCATGGAGGTGAGGTGATGCTATGACATTTGGTCTTGGTCTTATGTTGCATCTACAAGCATGATAGTTGTGCAAGAGTTGGTGTTTTCACTGTCTTTCAAGCATTGGTGACTTGGCACCAAAGGATTTGAAGAGTTCTTATGTTGAGCACACAAGTGGAAATACTGCAAGAGACTCAAGTTGGTGTTCAATCTAGATTGTGTATGGGGGTGAATTAACAATTGTACAAGGAAAGCGGATTATGAATTTGGAATTATGGCCTATGTTACCAGTAATGGGAAATTGACAAGAACCAGAAGATGGAAAATGGGACAGAAATGAAGCATGGAAAGGTTTCTTTGTGAGAAATGGTTCAGTTTTTTTTTACTATAACAATATAAATGATGTAAAATAGTTGTTTCAATACTTAATTGGTCATGACCGATTGAAGACTAATATGTCTATAATGAATGAACTACCTGAATAACTACAATATACAAATACTTAATTGGTTTAAAATGGCACTGACACCTAGTTTAAAATTGATGATTCATCATACAACCTAGTATGAAGTTTGAAAAAATTTCTGGTGTCCTATTGAAAAAGTTTAATGTTTTAAAATAGATACAAATCAAGCTTGAAATCATAGTAACTATAATTTGTGACTAAAAGGAAATTTTACTTTACTATATTAACTCTTTTAATATCATACTAGTGCCAGCATCATCCTTTGGCAGTTGTCCTCATGTTTCATAGCAAATGGGGAGTATGAAATGTGAAAGCAACAATATGGAGGTCTCTCCAGTTAGGCATCTATTTACAAGATTATTCCAATTCTTTCATTACATTTCATTCTATTTAGCTTTATGGGAAAGTTCTTTTCATTTTGTTTAGCTTTTTGCTTTGGGCTTTTGACTCTTGAAAGGAAAAACAGTTAGTTGTGGCTTTCAAGGGTTCTTTGTGTGACTAGCAACCATTTAGTATGTTATCAAAATTGCAACCTTTTCGTATGTTATCAAAATTTCAACTCATGGTTCCCATTGCTAGGTATTTTGCTTAATTTTTTTAATAAATTCCAAAAGTTGGTAATGCAGCCTACTGGAACAACAATGGAATAATATCAACCAGTTGTTTGATGTGATAGAACAAGCTAACAAGCTTTAAAAAATGGCATTCAATTTCCGAAACCCAAAAATGGAAACACCAATATTTAAAACCCCAAATTTCCATTTATATAAACTAGAAACTGAAACCCCATATTTCTAGTTCACCATGTAGAATTTTTTTTACACATAATAAACAACAAAATATGGCATTTATTGTTCCTCAATACAAATCACAAACAAATATGCATTTCTTTCATCTAAATCACAAACACTTGTAATGCTTCGGCTAATAAAACAACCAAATACACCATTAATTCACATATCACACAAACCCTAACTTAAACACTATGCCTTTAACAGCCAAGTGAGCTCACAAAACACATGTAGCATAAGGTAAAATGAAGGGAACCTGGGTAATAATAGGTTGTTAGGTGATCTTCACTTCGGTTGATGAGCTCTCGCCACAAACCATTTCGCTCGAGCATGCAAAATGGTCAGGCTCTGGTTTTTTTTATTATTATTATCAATGTTTCGACTGATACCTTTTCAACTTAGTGGCTTTTGACCAAAACTATTCGGGCCAAAAAGGTACTGCCACATCAACGCCATGTCATTGTCGCGTGGCTTCAGTCGAAAATGTATCGGATGAAAATAATTCACTCGGAATTATTATTTTGGCCGAAGGTGTAACATAGATTTATGCTTTTACCCTAGAACCCATCCTCTTTTTGCTTAATTAATTAAATTATCCTAGCTATTTAATTAATTGCATCATTTGCATCTATTAATCTAATTTATTTAATTTGGTTAATTCCCCCTTTTCACACTAACATTTCATGTCATTAAATTAAATAAATAAAACTATTTAATTTAATTTCCTAAGTCTTCTTATTTAATTAAATAACCCTAAGTTATTTAATTAAATGTCATTTCACCTTTCCCTATTCATTAAATCATTTAATTTAATGAATATCACTTTATTCTTCTAATTCCCCTAATTGCATAATTAATATTGTTTAATTATCAATTAAATCTAATCCCCCCACTTGCAAATGAATATTCCTCCTTTGCACATTCCTCCAAAAGGAATATTTCCATGGAATATTCCTTCCCCTTTTGCACAATTAAACTTTTTTTTAATTTGTAAAATATCCTTTTTCCTCACCTATGGGAATATTCTAAAGAATATTCTCTCCTCCAATCATTTGAAAAAGGGAATATTCTCACTTAGCTTCATATGCAAGTTAACTTGTGACTTCTTGTTCAAGTTAACTTTTTACCTCCTGTATAGGTCAAAAGTGTACTTGTTTGGAAGGAATGAGAACCCTTGATTAAATCTCATCTTGCATCCATGATCCATGCCTCTTATTTCCTCCATCTTTGACCATTGATTAGCTTTTTTGATCTCAACCCTTCGTTTCCTATTTGCTTTCCTATAAATATGACACTATTTGGAGACAAATGGATCATCATCCATCTTTCAATTTGCAAACTTATGTCGTTGGAATCACTCACACTCACACTCATACTTTACTCACATTTAGCATATTTTAATTCATTTTTAGTTTCATATTAGCTTTAAGCTTCCATTAATGGCTTCCATGCATCCATTTAGCTTGTTTATTAATTAGGGTTTGAATCTTTTAGTATAAATTCCACTTAGATTAGCTTAGCAATTGCATATCTAAATCATTTAGCATAAAATCATGGTAGATTAGCTTTTACATCATATTAATTTAGCTTGCATCATGTTTAGTTTAGCATAAATCATTTTTTCATCCACATATCACAACAGTTTCATCGATTCTCTTCAATAGAATCGATTGGAACAAGCTCACTAATCATGGGATTGGGTAAGGGTCATTGTTCCACATCAACACGACACCAATTCCAAAACAAAATAAGTTTTAAATGGGTTAGAGTAGACATTTAAATGTTTTCATATTTAGAATGCTTCATTTCAATAAATATTTAGTTTATCTTTCATTTGAATGATCTTGTTTAAGATTGAGTATTAGTGGCTACGTTATGCTTCAATTCTTCATGGATCAAACGTAATCAGCCCATACTAGTATCCTCAGTCGACTATATATATATATATGTTGGAATGGTGTGGTTGTGAACTTGTTAAACTAGATAATCCTAGTATATTAAGTATAAATACCTAGGTTGTCCTAGACCATATGTATGCTTACATAGATTATAAAATGTGAGAAATAATATTATCTTGAAGTACTTTGTTGAAGATTCCAATTTTGAACATGGGTGGTTAACTTGGTTGCTCATGGGGTTAGGATAATTCATGGATGTGACTAACCTAGTTGGTCACTTAGTTATGTCATCACCTTTTTGGTTGAATGTGTGTTATGATTGAAAAGAGTATGAATTTTCAAATACCAAATTGAGCTAAATGGTGGGTGATCATATGACTTCAATTTCAAGTAAATGATTATATCAAACTTTGGCCAAAGTAGTGTAAGTAGACACTGTTTACACTTAGCGGTTCACTGTGAGCTAGATTTGCATAACTAGGCAAGGAACGCCATACATGTAGGTTGTAGCCAATGTATGGTAGCTCTAGTTATGTAGGACACAAAACCATGCTTAGGGAGGGTAGTAATATGAGGCTACAAGACCAATATCTTTGTCAAAGGGTAGGGACATCTTACCAGTTAGGTAGATGTCCATAGGATCACAGTAAGTTCGTGGTTGGCAAAAAAGTGCTTGAGTAATGCTCTCCCTCATATAGTTGGAAACTAAAATTTGAGGATGTATGCCAACAAGGACATCTAGACCATT